>ML799070.1:269350-283910 GCA_009831015.1 Picea engelmannii | reverse complement strand
TGGTCAGGGCCATGGTTTCTACCAGAATCCGAGCCAGCAGCCAAACTTTTCCTGGCAACCTGGTGCTAGTCAAACTCCAGGACCCTTTTTCCCAGGCTATCAGCAACAACCCAAACTACCATTCCTGGCGATGTTACACTTGCCAGATTTGACAAGGTTGTTAAATGATCCTATTTGTCACGATCCACATTGGCCTCCTATGAAAACGAAGTTGCCTTCGGACATTCCAAAGTTTGAGGCCAAGCCTAACGAAGATCCTTCCATCTTTGGTGTTCATCTAACTCATTGAAAGATGACTCCGTACAACTGTGATTGTTTCAATGCACTCTTATCGGGAGTGTCGCGAAATGGTACATCGAGCTCAATTTCTCAATATACTCTTCCTTTGGCGAACTGGTGATGGCCTTCCTTAACCATTTCCAGTTACCTATGAGATACGACGCTAGCACATAGTTTCTCGCCAATTTTGAACAGACAACAACGAACCATATCTCTGATCATATCCGAGAGTGGAGATGTCGGAAGAGTCTAATTAAAGTACCAGTCCCACCAACATTCTTGCTTGAGTGGTTCCTTAAGTCTCTGGTCCCACAATTATCCAAAGACGTCGCAACTTATGGGGTTTTCTCTAAGGAGGATGCCATCATGAGGGATCAACAATTTGAGCTTATCTATTCTCAGTCTGGTTTATTATACACCATCCTGCCAGATGGACCACGATCGATACTAGATAAAACTAGTCAGAGAGTTGGACCACATGCCAATGGTATTGTTGGTTCAGCCCAAACCAAGCCCGTTGAGCAATTGACAAAACAACTGCAACAGTTATCTATACAACACTCAGTGGCCAGCCAGACTACTGCTTTGGCTACTCCTCCTACCCAAATGTCGGAAGTACACTCCCTGCAGTTGACTAACCCAAAGGCCACCCAATAGCCTGAAGGGAAGAAAAAACAATGGAAAAAGGGTAAGGGGGAGAAAAAACCCACTGATAATACTAGCGAGGGCACCACGGAAAAACGAAAGGCGAGGTATCCGTGCAACTTGTGTGCGGAACACCACCCGACCCATCTTTGTCCTCGACTTGCAGAGGCCCAAAATTTTGTCACACAGCAACATCAAGCCGTGTTGACTAATCCCTTTCAGCATGGGAAAAATTTAACTCAAGCCTCTACAAGTGCCGAAAGGGACCGCCATGAAACTTGCCCTCCTCCAAACAATTCCTCATTCGCGAACGTATATATGGTTAGGGGTGATGCTTTCATAACGACTTGAGCACACGACTATAGAAACCAAGTGCCTCTGAGAAGGATAAAGAAGCCGAAATCCCATCTCTTCCTCTACAGATCGAGAATACGTTGGGTGAAACAATGACATGCATTCCAAAGGATGCATTTAAGAAAGCTTCTCACAACCCAAATGCAAGGGCCGCCCAGAATTACTTTGTGGTGGAAGATTTATCACAAACCCCTTGTGTGATGTTTGCTTTGGAGGTCCTCCAAAGCTGCTCTGCTCAGAGGAAATCCTTGTTAACTGCTTTAGGCTCTACTGAGACTTGTAACCCGGGTACCATCATGCTAGATACAACCGACTTAAAACCTCGTTTCCTTACCATGTAGCATTTTAGATAGTAATGGCTCATCCCATGAAAATTTTTACACGCAATATCTTTCGCACGGTGGTCGACGAGGGCACCTCGACATGTGTTATGTCGTTAGCATGCTGGAAGGTCATTGTCTAGCCCACTTTGTCTCCATCACCTACTCTCCTCACTGCATTTGATGATCATTCTTTCTGACCACATGGCATCATTCCTTCTTTCCCTGTGCAATTAGGAGGGAAGACTGTGTGTGTTGAAGTAGAGGTAGTCGATGCTCCCCTAGACTATAACCTCTTGTTAGGTCGGAGTTGGACTTATGCTATGCAAGATGTGGTTCCTACAGTTTTTGAGTCTTGTTGTTTCCACACGAAGGATGGCTAGTGACCATCGATCAATTGTCCTTCTCTAGACCTGACCCAACTTTGGGGGCATCCACGGTCCCCATGATTGATAATCCTCAACCCGGTGTCATTAACGTAGGATTTAGTTTGTGCCCATCCTTGATGGGCACCTTCGATTACCCACCTCCTCATGATGATGTCAAGTTTATATCGAATCACCATAAGGTTGAGATTTTTCAAGTTTCGTCGTTCCGCACGACTTACTTTGAGGATCCGTGGATTCTTCCTTCCCCATCAGCCACGATGGATGAGATGGGGCACTTCGGCATGTCTATGCCCTTGTCGACTGCTAAAGTAGCGTACTCCTTAGTCCAGAAAGATTTAGTTAACCCTGATCCGACTCCCGCACAAGAGTTGGATCCACTTCTAGAGCCTATCTGCGCTCAGGGTTCTCTCGCCAACACCGATTCGTTAGACTTAGTCTTGCCTTCTGACGAAGTAGTAATCGAATCAATGACTAGTCCGGAAAGACCTTGGGAAGATCTTCATCATAGATCATATTTCCTCCCAGAGTTAATCCAAATTGAGTCAGGAGAATTCACTATCACCATGACGAGAGATCAACCATGTCCTATTAATCTCTTAGCTACACAAGAAATTTATGCTGAGGGCAATATGGCGACTATCGCTGAAACTATACCTATCAACATCTCCCGAAACCCTAGCATCATGGAGAATGTCTTCATCGGGGCGGATTGCTCCCCCGAAGAGATTCATATTTATATAGATCTTTTCAAAGAATTCCACGACGTTTTTGCCTGGTCTTATGAGGAAATGCCAGGTATCGATCCAAAAATAGTTGAACATGAAATCAAAATGTATCCTCATGCTAGGCCTGTTCAAGAAAAACTTCGTCCTGTCAATCCTAAGAAAGCAGCAACCATCAAGATTGAGGTTGATAAATTGCTCAAGCAGGTTTCATTTATCCTATTCATTTGACTTAATGGGTGTTAAACCCCATGCTGGTCAATAAAAAACAAGGCACGATTTGTGTGTGTACCGATTTTCATGATTTGAACAAGGCATGTCCAAAAGATAATTTTCCAACCCCATTCATTGACCAGATCATTGATGAATGTGCTGGTTGTGAAGCCTTTTCGTTCATGGATGGTTTTTCGGGATATAATCAAATCCAAATCAATCCTGAAGATCAATACAAAACGACATTTATTTTCCCGTGGGGTACATTCGCCTATCGTAAGATGCCTTTTGGCCTTAAGAATGCTGGACCCACTTTCCAATGGGCCATGTCTTTTGCGTTTCATGACCTCAAACATATAGTCGAGGCCTATCTAGATGATTTAGCATCATGCTCTCGCAAGCGAAAGGATCATCCTACACACCTCAGACTAATCTTCGAACACTGTCACTACTTCAGGATTCGCTTGAATCCCAACAAGTGCAGCTTTTGCATCATGTCAGGACATTTGTTAGGTTTCATCATATCAACAACAAGGATCATGGTCGATCCTCTTAAGGTGGAGGCAATAATCTAGTTGCCCCCCCCCCACACAATCTTACAACTTCGAAGTCTTCAAGGCAAGGCGAACTTCTTACAACGCTTCATCGCCAACTATGCCGAAATCACCAAGATCTTTATGCGTTTAATGAAGAAAGATGTTCCCTTTTTCTGGGATGAAGCCACTCAACTCTCTTTCAATGCATTAAAACATGCCCTCACCACTGCACCTTTGCTAAGACCACCTAATTATAACAAAGATTTCTTATTACATTTGGCTCCTGCAGAGTCAACCATAGGCATGGTTTTAGTTTAAGAAGATGATTTGTTTTCAGAATACGTGATCTATTACCTGAGTCGAGGCCTCGTAGGACCGAAACTTAATTATTCTCATCTCGAAAAACTTGCATTGGTAGCAGTTCATGCTGTTCAACAGTTCCGTCACTATGTTCTGTTTCGCAAGACCACCGTTGTTGCTGTCGTGAATCCATTCCAGTACATGTTGACACGACGTGTTATCGGCAGCAAAATCAGTAGATGGATGGTAATCCTCCAAGAATTTGACTTAGAATTCGTTTTAGCAAAGTCCAAGAAGTCATTGGTCTTCACAGAAGTTATTTCAGAGCTTCCGGTTGAGTCAGGTGACGTTGTGCCTGAGGAATCGCCTATCCGGGGGGATATGTTTTTGATTGAATCTTCAGACCCCTGGTATGGATATTTACTGATCTATCTCCAGACTTTGAAGTGCCCCACCTCTGCTTCTCATGACGAGCATCGGCGGATACACCATTAGGCTAAGAATTATCTCATACTCGATGATACATTGTATTGTAGAGGTGCAGATTGCATCTTGCATCGATGCCTCACTCATGAGGAGGCCGTCATAGTGCTCAACGATTGTCATATAGGAGCTTGTGGCGTTCACTTATCTGGGTTCGCAACAACCCAAAAGATTTTACGAGCAGGTTACTTCTGGCCCACACTTATGAAAGATTGTATCGAGTCGGTCAAGAAGTGCCATCCGTGCCAAATATTCCTTCGGAAGATGAGTGCACATCCAACTCCCATGTTTCCTATCATCACAGTTGGTCCCTTCAATAAGTGGGGGATTGATTACACTACATGTAACCCCCCGTCAGCAAGGGGGCATCACTATATCATTGTAGCTTTCGACTAATTCACTAAGTGGGTCGAAGTTATGCCAACGTTTAAAGATGATGGAGAGACTACAGCTCTCTTCTTATTCAATCAGATTATAGCACGATTCGACGTCCCGAGAGAGATTGTCACTGACCATGGAAGTCACTTTTAGAACCAAATGATGTCCGAATTAACATCAAAGCTTGGGTTACGGCAAGAACATTCCTCACCTTACTATCCCCAAGCCAATGGGTAGCTAGAAGCTGTAAACAAAACTCTTAAGACTATTCTACAACGAACTATCAACTCAGCCAAGTCAAATTGGAATTTGATGTTATACTCGGCATTATGGGCTTACTGAACCTCAGTTAAGACTGCAACCGGTTTCTCACCTTTCCAGCTCATTTACGGGCTGGAGGCAGTCTTGCCCATCGAATGTCAAATCCCATCTCTGAAATTGGCAGTACAGTTATTGCCAGACACTTCTCCAATTGAAGAACGATTAGTACACCTTGAGCATCTTGATGAGCAGCGTCGCGATGTGGCCCTGGCCAACGAGGCTCATAAACATAAGGTCAAGTGTCAATATGATAGGTCCGTTCGTCCTCGGATTTTTTCTGAGGGAGACCTTGTCCTAGTCTATGACCAAGATAAGGACCCCCTGGGGGCAGGAATGTTTAAACCCATGTGGTTCAGACCCTTCATTATTAAAGAGGTTTTAAAAAAGGGTTCTTATCGTTTGGTCGATTTTGAAGGGAATGCTTTGGCGGAGCCTAGGAAATGGGGTCTACCTCAAGAGGTATTACTCATAGATAGGTCACTATGGGTAACGTTTTGTAACATATGTATAGTCTTTGTACTATTACTTTTTTATTTTTATTTTAAAAAGTGTTATGGACATGTCATTGATGTTATATTTCGTCAATATGGTAGATGTCAATAGATTCTGAGGTGTTCATTGAATATGCGGACGGGGCTAGTCGACACATGCGGAGGCTCGCCTCCGGGCTTGGGTAATCTTTACACCACAGGTTCAGTTGTTATCTTCTGGAAGTATATTCTTAGGTGACACCACAAATAATGTTGCCGAGTATAGTGCAATTATTGATTTGCTTCATGATGCATTGTCATTGGGTATCTCTCATCTCCGGGTCTATCTAGATGCTCAACTGGTTGTGTCGCAGCTAAACAGAATATACCGGGTTCATGATCCAACGTTACATTGATGATTCCTTAGGGTATGTCTCTTAGAACACAACTTTGATTATATTACATATTTTCATGTTCCTAGGAGTTTAAATCAAATCACAGATACTCTAGCTAATCACATTTTAGATTGGCATCTTGCCCACATACAAAAAGATCATGGACATAAACATGTAAATACATTTTTACACACATAATCCATAAGACACATAAAAAAGATAAAAACCATATATAAACATCATTAAATCCTCAGAGTACATAGATGGGCGCAAGCGCCTCAAAAGTGGGAACAGTAGCGAGTCACCGGGCTTATGCCTTCAAAAGTGGGAACAGTAACGAGTCACCAGGCTTACGCCTGTTCCGTGCATAGTCGACAGGTCGCACGGGTCCCACATCTTCATACAATAAACGTTCACCCATCAAATACTTTGGCATACAAAAAACATGATATATATATCAAAAAAGACATAAAAAATTACATATGCAAACAAAAAAACTATACAGGTGGAGACTTACCCATCTCCCCTCGCTCCTCACCAGGAGGCACAGGTATCTCTGGATCTCTCGAAAATTCGATCCCCGCATATGGGTAGTCCTCGATAGCAGGGATCTGTCGTGACGGCCAAGAAAAAAAGTCGTCGTCGAAGGCCTCAACGGTCCTTTCGCCACCCTGTCGTGGAAGTAACACTGCCCATCTGCATACTGCGGGGAAAGTGGCCAGATGTCCTCATACTGCAAGTCAGGGACTAAAGCATGTAACTCTCTCGAAGAAGAATGAACACAAGATAGTCCCGAACCTGAAGTTCCTCTGTGTCCACTGTCGGAAATCTGTCAACTGCCTCTTCATACACTCCAGCAGTGTGGTACTCCAATAAAAAATTTATGCATTCATGGACTGGATAGCACAGTTCATCTGTGCGCGCGAAGCCTGATGCACGGCTGTTGAGCCGGTAATCCTCCCAATAAGCAATAAGATAGTCTGTATTGTGAGGTTGGTAATCCTGCTAATAGGTACCGAAGAACCTCTATGATTGGTCCCAGCCTCACAATACTCAACTATCAGCTCCGAGACCTTGCTCGGCCCCACAGGAAAAGTCTGAAAGTTGACTGGTTCCCCTCTCCTTGAGAGGCCAGTTAGAAAGTAAATATCCTCGGTGGTGGGCACCAAGGATTGCCCCTCTAGCATGAACGCCTCTGCGTCAGGGTGCCAGTAATCAATCAAGGCGTTCAGTAGCCTTGGTTGCGCGTGCATGAACGGACATAAAAATAATTTTAACAAACCCCATTGCATCAACACGGCCATAGCATTCAGATCTGCAGCAACTAACTCATTGGAGGTCTCATGCTCCCTTTCCCTCCACTGGACATACATCCTGCCAACACAACAAGGTAAAGGAGGGTAAATACTTCTTTCCATTTTTCTTTTTCATCATTCGGGGGGGGGTACATGCGGCCTGTAGAGGTGACAATCGCATGTACATGCGTGTAGGCTTTGCTCTGCACGCGTGTACATGCGGGTTGTCTCTGGACAACCCGTGTGTACATAGGGCCGACCTTTTTGAGGTCGACGCCCACCCAAAAAATAAACTAAATACTAAAATGGAAGTATTGAATAGCTAGATAAGGGAGTTTGTACTTACTTGGTCCAAGCAGAAGTCCGTTTCATCCACTATAGCTCCCGGAATCACAATCTTTGGCAAAGGGGGTCTTTTGGCTCCAGAGTCAATTTCCAAATCAACAATGGTGATAATGAGCTGCCAGCTTCTATTTATAGAATTTTTGGCCTATTTTTTTCATTTTTTTGGCCCCCCTTATCAGTTTCTTTATACCAAAAACCATTTTGAGTGATCCAGGAGTTATAAGGGATGGATTTGATCAGGTATTGGGACATTTTTTTTTTGAGTTTCGAGAAAATATTTACGGTCCATAAAATATATATATATATATATATTTTCAAAAATCAACTTGAGCATATAGGTTAGGATATCACCCCAACTTTTGCATCTCGTTGCCTTTTTTCTTATGATATAGGATCGATCCCATCCGGTTGTGACACAGAACCATCATATCTATTATAGAAGTGTCGCGAATTGGTGGTAGAGCTTACCAAAACATGGATGCCCTAGGTAGGTCCTAGTTTCATTATGGTGTCCATGCCGTCTCTAACAACACTGTAGGGTCGGGAGTCCGTATAGTCTTTCCTGAATACGAGTTTGAGCCTCATTTGAATGGGTCTTTTTCACTCTTTGTCTTACCCTCCGAACTCCCAAAACATAATGGGTCTCCTTTTAAGTCCTTTTTCAGACCCTCTAAAAATGAAAAGATTGCCGAGCGATCTTGTGGCCTTTCACGCTCGTTAAACTGAAATTTGAAGTCATGTCTGTCTGGCGCTAGTTTACCCCTTTTTCGGTCTGGACGGTCAAATGTACGAACAAAGGTATACTCTATTTAATTCACATTCTTTAGAAGAGTATCCTCAGGTATAATTTTATTCCTTTTTCGGGCTTGAGGGACTAAATTTACGAAAAAGAAACCCCCACGAAGTCCATAGTTAAGCTCTTTTCAGACTCCCTAAAATTGAAAAGATCATTGAGTGAAATTTTTATTTCACACTCATTAAAATGGTCCAGAAGAACATTCCTAACGAAGTCCATAGTTAAGCTTTTTTCAGACTCCTTAAAAGTGAAAAAAGAGCCGAGTGATCTTGTCCTTTTCACACTCGTTAAAATGGTTTTGAATTGACGTATAATCGGTGCTAGTTTACCCCTTTTTCAACCCAACTAGACTATTGTCGAAAAAGGTACCCCTCTGGAGTCTCCTTTTATTCTTTTTCATACTCTCTAAATATGAAAAACCACCAAGATTACCTTCTCTGGGCTCGTTAAAATTACATCGAAGGACGTTACCATTGTGTGTTCTACCAACCGCATTTGCATACCTTACCCATCAGCCTGATAATAGTTGGCTTCTGTGTCTTAACACCTTTGGCCGCTGTGGGATTTTTCCCGAGTATCATTTCACCAGAACATCAGTCGTGTCCTTGTGCCTCGCGCTTTATGCTTGCAGTACTCGTTCCTCCATTATAACGTAATATTCCTTTATTATTTTTCAAAAACTATCAAAAAGAACAAAAAAATCAAATATACCCCAAAAAGAGGATGGGAAAAGTATTTTCTTTATTGGCAGCATAATGAGTCGCCCTTGGATAAAGCACATATGTCCGTTTGATTATCAGACTATGGGGTGTAGTACGACCTTAGGAAGATTTTTCTTGCTATATAGAGTTGTTTCCTCCACCGTTTGGTTACTCTTCCAAACATATGGAGAGTTTGTGTGGCCTCCTTCTTTGTAGACTTATGATTAACAAATATGTTTCCTGAGTCTTATCACTTGTCGTGCTATTATCCAAGGAAAATTTTTCACTAAGCCTGAGTCGGCCCCTCTGCAATATGTCTCTTGTACTTAGGAGAGTGAGTGAAAGTGGATGGTGCACCATTGGTTCTCTGAAATTTGTCACTAAGCCCGAGTCCAATACTTAGGAGAGTGAGTGCAAGGAGTGCATGAAACCAAAACTTTGTTAAAGTGTTGGTCAAGCTCAGTAGGAAGAACACAAGGTGCCACGAGGGCACTGAAAGAACACTTTGACTATGTTTGAAAGATTAGGAGAAAGAGTGGGAGTGCCAGGAGGGCATAAGAAGTCATTTGAAAGAAAAAAGGGCCAAGCCCCTTTGAAGTTTGAAGAGTTGAAAGATAAAGATAGATAAGAATGGTGTGTGCCTTAGGTCCTATGCAAGGAGTGCAGAGGGAAAGAACTTTCTAAAAGTTCCAGACTGTAGGAGAAGCACAAGTGTGCACCAAAGAACTTATCATAAGTTCAAATATCAGGAGGGAGAAGCATAAGGAGTGCGTAGGAGAACTTATTACAAGTTCCAAGTGAATTCCTTTGTAGAAGGGAAGCGAATCCACAAAGGAAAATAACCCACAATGGTCGTTGGATTGTCTATGGAAAACAATCTGGGCAATTGGATCAATCCCAGACCAGAGGATAAGTGAACATAAAAGGATATCAGATCCCAACCATTTTATTTGAGCATAGGAGAATGAGAACCATCGATTGGGGTTCTCTAGTTGTAAGTCTTGTCCAAAGAAGAGTGGATCTCGGTCGTAGATCACATCGTGCAATGTGAGCTATATATATCATGAAGTAAGAGATTCAACACTTCATGATAGATTGGCCCTTATGTTTCCATGAGGAGAAAACCCCGAAGCCCAAATTCTTGAAATAGATCTCAGTCGTAGATGAAAAAGTGAAGAAGGGGTTGTTGATTGGTTGGTCCTTCAACACTTTGTCTATTTGGGCGATATTTTATAGGTAGTATTTGAAAAGTGGTCAAAGGCCTGAAGCTCCGAAGCATCAGAGTAAATCCTAATAATCGATCAACCAAAGAGTCTCAGTCATAGATCTCTGCCCTTTGCCAATTTGGCGTTTGACAGTTAAGGATTTTGATGGTTAGCTGGAGAGAAGAACCCCGAAGCTCTGAAGCCCTGAGTTGATCACAGTCGTTGGTTGTAGGAGGAGTTTGATTCGTAGATTGCCATTTCGACATTCAACTATTTGGGAGGCATTGTGTTTTGGAGTCTCAAAAATCCCAAAGCCCGGAGTCCTGCAGTAGATATCCACCATAGATCGTGGAGGGAGATGAATCCCTCCTAGCCATCAGATCTAGTAGTGGAAGTTGGAGAGTGGAAGGACGGGATAAGACCTGTAGTTGTCGGTGAACAATAATTTTATGACTGAATTTTGGTAGTAACCACTCCAGGAGATTGGAGTATTGTTTTGGAGTGGGAGAATCTCAAAGTCCTGAATCCTAGAGTCAATCATGACCATTCGTTATCAATCACACATGAACCATTGATTCTTTAACTCTTCAGCAGTTTGACAGTTCGAGGGAAGTGTGTTGGGAGAATTTCCAGAGCACCAAAGTCTCAGAGCTCCGAATAATTCCTTGTGGCTAAGCACTTGGTTCTATCCCATGGTCATATGTGATTCCACTAGGGAAAAGGGGATAGCGTATGTGGTTTTGAACTAAAGGAGAAAGGGGCTTAGAGAAAGTGCCCAACATGTTATGTGTGGACGTGTGCAAGGAAATTAAAGGGGTCTGTGAACATAAGAGAGGATCCAACATTCCCGAGATAGGGGAACGAAAGTCTTGTTCAAAATCACTGATGCATTGGTGGAGATGTGAAATGGTATTTTCGAATTTGGTCCCCTCAACACCGGTGTTGTCAAGATCAGCTTCTTAAGACCTGAAAATTCCACATCACACTTGCCAGACCACAAAAAATCTACATTACCAGTCAAAGCATCTAAAGGTGCAGTGGTTCTTGCAAAATTTTCCATAAATCTATGATAGTATCCTGAAGCACCAAGGAAACTACGTACCTCAGTTTTTTATGTGTGGTGTAGGTAGATTGAGGATTACCTCTATTTGTGTTGGATCTACTCTAATTCCATATGCAGAGATATAATACCCTAGTACCACACCTTCCATCATCATCATGTGACATTTTTCATGGCTTAAACATAACTTGGTTGCAACGGACTCTTCTAGTACCTTCTCCAGATTATTCAGTGCTTGATCGAATTCGTCGCCATAAGGATTGAAATCATCCATGTAGACTTCAAGTCCTTCACTGATCGTATCACTGAATATGCTCAGAATGGCCCTTTGAAAAGTGGTTGGAGTGTTACAAATTCCAAACAGAAATACTATGTATGCAAAAGTGCCCTAGGGGCATGTGAATGTAGTTTTATCTTGATCTTCTAGGAAATATGAATCTGATTGTACCCACTAAAACCATATAGAAAAGAAAATAATTTCTTCCCTGCTAAAGTATCTAGGACCTGATCAATGAAAGGAAAAGGGAAGTGGTATTTTTGAGTGGATTTTTTAAGTTCCCTGTAGTCAACATAGATTCACCATTTCCCATTTTTCTTTGGGATGATCACTAATGGGGAAACCCACCGACTATCTGAGACGGGATATATAAAATCTACGTCCAACAACTTTTGTAATTATTCTTTAATGATATCCCTGAGATGGGGATTCGGTCTCCTCTGCGGGTATCAGATAGGTCGAGTGTCTCTTTCAATGTAAATGTGGTGTGTGCAGAGTTGTGAATCAATAACTTTCATATTAGAATATTCCCATGCAAAAGCTTGCTGGTATTTGGAGAGGACTTGAATTAGATTTTGTTGTTGTTGTTCATATAAATTGGCATTGATGTTCAGAGACCTCCTTGGTGCAATATCGACAGGTTTTTTGTTATGAATGGATGTAGTTGGAATTTGCTGTTCCATTAAATCTTGCAGCATGTCTCCATGTGCTTCACAGCCTAGAACAACTTGGAGCATATGGTAGGTTGGGTTGCTCATGCTGGTTGGACTATTAATAAACCCACTGATTACATCATCCTCTAGTTGGTTTTTAAGTCTGAGGGATTCTTCAAGTGTAAGAGGGGATTGTAAATCCTTCTCTGGGTATCATGGTGGTGGAAATTGTGGATATATGCAAGTTGGGCTTGGCTTAGCAGGAGGATATAAGATAAGATTCTTTGTTATAACCCCTCTAGCGATTGTCATATTACCCTTTAGACATCCTATGTATGCATATGTTGTTGCGAGCCATGGCCTACCCAGTATGAATGGATTCCCTTCAAGTCCACTTCTTGGGTTGATGATGAGGAAGTCTGTCAGATATTCCCAAGAGTCTATGGAGATGGCTATATCATGTAATGTGCCAACTGGTCGAACCACTGATCGATCCGCCAACTGTAACATGATTGTGGTGGGTTTGAAAGAGTCAAAACCTAGGGTATTGCAGGTTTCCATAGTCAGGATGTTGATGGATGCTCCCAAATCAACTAGCGTATTTGGAAAAGAACAACCCTGGATCTGAACTGTCACTATGGGATCCCCCGGATTTGCATATTTGACTGGCTCTTGTCTACATAAAATTAGATCAGACAAGGCTCCTACCACGCAGACTGTTGATGATGGATCTTTAATTTTTTTGACGATCTTTCTCCCACATAGCTCCTTGATCATCTTTGCATAAATTGGGATGTCTTGAAGAGCTTGCAGGAGTGGAATCTTGATGTATAAATTCTTGAGTTCCCCTACAATGTCGAATTTGGGATATACGATCGGTTTTTCTATCATCAATATTTTGGGGAATGGAGGGGGGAAAGTTGCGTCTTTATCAGTATCTTGTGATTCGACTGTGTTTCCCCCCTGCTTGATTTCTTCTGTTATTACCACAGTCGAGGGTGTTATTGCTGGTTGTTTTTCATTCTCCTACTCTTGAGAAGTGTTATTTTCTTCAGAAGATATTATGCGCCTTGATCTCAGCCGTAGTTCGTTGCACCTTACCAAGCTAGTTTCTCCTTCCCCATTCTCCATAATCTAGACGAGATGAGTCGGTCTGTTATTTGGATTTGGGTGAGGTTGGGCTGGTAATTGAGGGTGCAATTGTGATTGCGGGTTCTGGGGCAGTTAGAGTAGTTCTTGCAATGTGGGCTGAGTTTGAGGGGCGATCCCCATGTGTTGGTTGTTTATCCCCATGGGGCGCTGCCAAATTCGATTCCGATTTGGGTTTTTGGCAGTCGTGTTGGGCCACTGTGAAGGGTAGATGTTGTTATTTGAGTTTTTCCAGGATGAGGTGGGATATTGTGAGTTAGGCCAAGTGGAATTTGCAGTTGGCTGATTCTGCCAGGCAGGATTTGTAGTGGGCTAGTTTTTCCAAGTAGGATTTGCAGGTGGGTATTGCTGGGGCTACCAGTTCTGATTGGTAAATGACTGGCCTTGCCATGTGTTACCAAGAGCTTGTTGTTGAATATATTGTCCCGAGAAGAAAGAGGAGGGGTCTTGTATTGTATTTGAATGTCGGTTCAGCCATTGTCAACACTGAGCCATTAGATATAATGGTTCTGTCTCCTCTTTTGCTTCTCTAAAAACAACTTTTAGTCCAGGGAGTGATGGGAATTTCTCCATGTCATGATCCTTGGCACAGATGGCGCAGACCCGAACCACATCCAAAGGGAAATCCCTTGGACCATGTTTTTTTCTGCATCTATGAAAAAATATGGCCAAAGTTTGTTATTCTTTTGCTAGCTTTTGTTTGTCCTATAATACATCTAATTGTGTAGTTAGAGTGCTCAAAATATCTTTTTTGAAATTTTCTAAGAGATTACCAACTTCATCTCGCGTGACACCCCCGCTTGTAGTATTGTTACTTCTGGTGAGGGAAGTCTGCATTCCTAATTTGGACTGTGTTCTTCCTCGTGAGCACCTAATTTGGACAGTTAAGGATTTTGATGGTTAGCTGGAGCAAAGAACCCCGAAGATCTGAAGCCCCGAGTTGATCACAGTCATTGGTTGTAGGAGGAGTTTGAGTCATAGATTGCTATTTCGACATTCAACTATTTCGGAGGCATTGTGTTTTGGAGTCTCAAAAATCCCAAATCCTGGAGTCATGGAGTAGATATCCACCATAGATCATGGAGGGAGATGAATCCCTCCTAGCCATCCGATCTGGTAGTGGAAGTTGGAGAGTGGAAGGACGGGATAAGACCTGTAGTTGTCGGTGAACAGTCACTTTATGACTGAATTTTGGTAGTAACCACTCCATGAGATTGGAGTATTGTTTTGGAGTGGGAGAGTCTCAAAGTCCTGAATCCTAGAGTCAATCATGA
>ML799070.1:240919-261476 GCA_009831015.1 Picea engelmannii | reverse complement strand
GTCTTGAGAGCTGCAGAGCTTGACCAACTCAGTACCAAACAAATTCTCAATTAGGTCTTCAAAGCTTCTTTTGTAGCTATTAGATAAAACAAGGTCCTCATCTAGCCATAAAAGATTATGGTTGGAGTCATCACTTAAAAGAGTAGCTTGTTTAGTTGCAATCCTAGCATTAAAGTCTCCTAGCAGAAGGATATTACCTTCATTTTTCAAATTATAAATATCTTGTTCTAAATTATTATAGTGACAATATTTATCTAAATTATTTTTCTTATAAAAAGTAGAATTAATAGGTGCAAAATAACAAATTTCTATAGACATCTTCTTAGCATTGGTTCTGAAATTTCTATCCAAATGTATTGATTAAGAGGGTCAATCTTATGAAGTTGATTGTGAGGAGAAATGTTTTTTCTAATATAACAAGCTATGCCTCCTATCCCTCTACGGTGGGATTTTTTGTTCCATGCCAACCATAAGACAAATCCTTCCATGTTAGGGACCTTAGACTCCTCATGCTCCCAAGTTTCAGCTAGAGAGATAATTGTTTAGAAATTGTCGTAAGAACCACAGTGCTTTTGACAAGCTATCAAAAGCACTGTGGTTCTTCCGACAATTTCTAAACAAATCTCTCACCACAGAAACCTAAATGATTAGAGAGATAATATCAATACCACTTGGGATCCAACTTATCATAGGACCTTTGCACCATGGAAAGAAACAACAATTCCAAAAAAGGATCCCAAGTGTCCCAAATTCCTATTTATTATTATCCTTTTGGTCTTTGTCCCTAACAATAGATTTTCAATTTCTAATTATTGCCCATTTTCCTTCTTTCCTAGATTCTTTTACCTTTTGAACTTCCTTCCTTAATTTAGCTTGGTCTTCATGAATGAGGTCTTCATTTATAAATATTCCCGACCATTTTAAGCTCGGAGATTTACTAAGTATTCTATATTTATGGTCATTACAACTTACTTTGACATGGATCAGATTATCTTTGTGATCAATTATTTTTCCTAGCCTCTTTGCTTCTATGACGTAAGTTGTATCAATTTGTGATTTATTTTTTAATTCTTCTTTTACTATTGTTAGTGTCTCCTCCTCTTGTTGTTATTTTATACCAAAAATTATGAGGCTCAAGGCTCTTTTGTTATTCTCATGGTCCAATTCGATTAGCTTATTCATTTCCTTTTTGATGGGTTTGATATCCAATTTGTTTTCCATATTACCGAGGGTCAAATTGCTGGTTAGTTTTTCTTCTAGCTCTTTAATCCTATCTCTCAAGTTGTGATTTTCTTCAACCCCTCATTCTTGGGTTGATTGTTTATGTTTTTCCATTTCTTTAATTCTATCCTTCATTGTCTGCAATTCACTCTTGAACCCTAAGAATCTATCCTCTATTTGAGTTTGAACGGTATCTTTAATTTTTTTTATCAATCATTGCCTCTTGCTCTATTTTGAGTTTTACGTCTCTCTCTTCACTCCTTTTTTCTAATGTTTCTAACTCTATTTGGATTTTGGCATCTCTCTCTTCTCTTTCTTTTTTCTACTGATTCCATATAATCGTAAAGGATCTCTAGGGTGATTTTGGGGGGCCTCCCCTTGTTAGGGTGAATTTTTGGAATAGGTGGCGGAGTGCTCATATTGAAAAGAAGAGAAAAAAGATGTAGCAATTATTATTATGGATTGACTATAATATATGAGAAAATATGTTATTTACAAGTCCAGTAGAGGATTTAAAAAATTAAATGAGTGTCATTAATAACATGTAAATTTAAAAATTATTAATATTTAACAATTTAAAACAATACAAATTTAACCAATGCTACCTACCCCACATGGTTGAGTGAAAGAACATGCAGCGGTAAGGAAGAAAACATCCTTTATGAAAAACAGGTATGTCCCAGTGGTTGAACAAATTATTATGAGGAAGAAAACTTGCTTTTCATAAAGCATGTGGCATGGGTTATATAAATTATTAACCCATAATTGACATATATAAATACATGTGGATGATAAATTCCTGGTGTTTGGTGTAGGTATTGTATTTTAATTTTATTTCATTTTTTTTTATTTAAATCTAGTTAATTTAACTTCATTTACTAACTGTTCAAATGGCCACACTCTACTCTCCAAATAATGGCTCAAGGTCTGAAGCGCTCTTTTTCTTTCCGTCCAAACGTGAATTCATCCCAGCCATCCCAAAATATAGCAATTAGATTAATATATATATATATATATATATATATATATATATTCTCCATATTGATTAATGTTATTGTTTAGTTTTTGGTGTTTTTTTAATGTTTTGTTGGGTTGTATTCATGTATAGTTTATTTGTATTTGTATATGAAGTTGTGTTGGGTTGTATTCATGTATAGTTGTTTTGTTGGTTAATTTTGAATTAAAGGTAATTTTCCAATATATATAGACTCTAACTTAATTTTCCAAGGTAATTTTTAATAATAATAATAATAATAATAATAATTGAGATGATATGAAAATTACATGTCTACATTTATCAATGAATATGGTATACATTAGGTTATGATGATGAATAATTGAGTGCTAGGGATGGTTTCAAAGGGAATTTCTCTACTCATACATCAAAGACACAAACCCTTTCATGTATGAGCTTAGAGGCGGAGACGACGGATTAGGGTTTTGCAGATTTCTCGCACTGCGTCGTTCCAGCAGTGGCCCCAACGGGGCTCATGTCTCATAAGGAGGGCGGGTCGGCAAGAGGCTCCTACAGTCAAGCCACAACATGCGGAAATGTTGCTGAGAGGTCTAAGCGACTGAACTTTGAGCCGTTGCCAGACCTGTGCTCAAAAATATTGGAAGAAGGCGCGTTCAAGGACCGAGAAATCGAGATCGACCCAGAGAAAGGAGCTCTTCCCCCTACAACGTCAACTCCATGGATGCTTGGTAAGTGTATTCCACAAGCGCCACAAGCCCCAAAATATGTGATTAACTCACCACCCATAGAAGAGCAAAAGAAATACATGAGAGATTATGCCCTAGTGGGAAAGTTCCTAGGGCTATGGCCCTCAGAACGAGATCTGATCAAATGGATACAATACTGGTGGAAGCCAAAAGGTCACTATGAGTTACAACTAGGATCTAAGGGGTTTTTCGCAATCATCTTCCACAACCTTGAGGATCGTAACCACATCTTCTATGGAGGGCCCTATTTTTTCAACTCGGCGGGCCTCTTCTTGTGCTTCTGGACGGAGAAGTTCATCCCTGAAAATGAGGACTTTTCTCATGCACCTGTATGGATCAGATTATACTCCCTCGCATAGGAATTTTGGCTAGAGGAGGTACTGGCCGGTATAGTCAATACCATCGGCATCTATGTCAAATCATTTTAGGCCACCAAGAAAAGGCACTACACCTCTTATGCACGAATCTGTGTATACCTGAATATAACTAAGCCACTCCCCGGATCCATCATACTGGAATATCATGACGAGGATTGGACCCAGACCATCGACTATGAGCACATTCCATTCCGATGTCGGAGATGCCATGAACATGGCCACCTCTTTAGAGAATGCCCCCTCAACACTATTCACAAAGAAGAAAACCCAGATAGTAGCAAGGACAAGGATGACTTCATTCAACCAATAGGGAAAAGAATATCGGGAGGAAGGAAGAAACCGACCCAAGTAAGTAAAGATCCCTCAACTAGTAATAGATTTACAGCTTTACAAGACCAACCAGAAAACCCCACAAGCCATATGCAGCTCAATGAACCACTTTCAGCTAATGGCTCTCATGTGGCCAAACAAGGGGAGGAAAGAACTCCACTGAGAAAGGGCTTAGATCTCATCCCCTCAAACGTGACTCAAGAATCACAGGATCCTTTGGAAACAAAGGATGGAGACACAAAAATGGAGTTGGAGGAGCCGGATTTAGCCGGAGTGGATTTGGTGCACCTCGAGCATGCCTATAGACAACAGAAACTATACACAATACCCAGAGATCAATTACGAAAGGTGCATAAAGTCTTCCTCAACTCCTCTACTAGATCCTCGACAAGGGCTAGCCAAGGGCTGGGAATACAAAGAAGTCAATCAAACGGCACAAGTAAATCTTAGAAAGACGAAAAGAAAAGAGGGAGGAAATCCACCAACAAGCTTATTCAAGAAATTGGCCACTTCATGGTAAAATCAGGGCAAATCCACCTGATCTAAGATAGATTCCCTCCTCTCCCCACTCCCCCGTCATCATGAAGATCATCTCATGGAATATAAGAGGCCTTAATGGGCGTAGTAAGCAAAAATTGCTACGAGATCTCATTTTAGAGGAAAAACCTGATATAATTCTTCTGCAGGAAAAAAAATGCACGTCAGAAGATGTGGATAAATTACTCCCCTACTGTTGGAAGCAAGGGGCAGCCATAGGTACAGTAGGAGGACTAGCCATCCTCTGGAACACAAACTTAGTAATGCTAGAAAACTTCATCGCCACAAGATGGTCTGTCACAATAGACTACAGACTCATTGGTTCTAATAAGCTGGGACACTTGACTAATGTATATGGCCCGACCAGCATAAGGGAGAAGCCTTCCTTCCTTAGGACTCTGAACTACTTATCCACTTTAAATCAGCACAAGAAATGGATTATTGGAGCAGATTTCAATATCATCCGCAGCCTGGAAGAGAAGAGGGGAGGATCAAGGCGACTGGATCGAGAAACCAACGACTTCAACAACCTCATAGATAACCTTCACCTCATTGACCTAGAAACTATCAATGGCACTCACACCTGGAAAAACAGAAGAACTGGCACACACCAAATTTCTTGCAAGCTCGACCGGTTCCTCATCTCAGATTCTCTCATGCTTGAAGGCATAGCTATGGAGGCTACCATCCTGAATCTCTCTGGCTCAGACCATTGGCCTATTCAACTCTGGCTGGATATCCCAACCACGATGGGGAAAAAACCTTTCATATTTGAGCGGTTCTGGCTCGACCACCCCGATTTCCAGGCAAACATACATAACTGGTGGAGGGAGGCAGAGGTCCCTCAAGGCTAAAAAATGTATAGATTCCAACAAAAATTAAAGAAACTTAAACAGTTTCTCAAGATTTGGAATAAGAACACCTTCGATGATATCTTTGACTCTCAAAGGAAGTTATTAGAATGCATGAGCAAAATTCAGAATCAGATCAGAACTCAGGGGATAAAAAATGATTTAAAAGCCCAGGAAGAAACAATAAATCAACAGCTGGCGGCTAGGAAAAGACAAGAAGAGATCCTATGGAAACAAAAGTCGCGCATCCGATCGCTCAAGGAGGGAGAATGCAACACTAAATTCTTCCATAGAACGGTCATCCACATGCGGCACACCAACAAAATCACTAGCCTTATCTCTGCAACTGGGGAGACCCTTCACTCACACGAAGACATGGAAGCGGCTTTGATCGGATACTATCAAGATCTCCTCACAGAACCTATTCTGGATAGACATGAGGCCATTGCCAAGGTCACTCAGCATGTGCCATCCCTTGTTACATGAGAGCAAAAATTGGCCTTGCTCCAACCTATTTCAATTGAGGAGGTGGATCAGGTGCTTCAGGACACACCCAAATGCAAGACTCCAGGACCTGATGGCTTCACCAATGATTTCTTCCATCATTGTTGGCCGATGATCAGGGTCGAGGTGTGGGAAATTATAGAAGATTCCAGAGTCATTGGACAGGTCCTCTGAGCATTAAATGCGACCTTCCTCGCCCTCATACCCAAAGAGGGGAAAGCGCATCACCCTCAACAGTTTAGACCTATAGCTCTCTGTAATGCCATTTATAAACTTTTGACGAAGGTGATTGCTAGACGACTCAAACCTATCTTACTGACAATTATTTCCCTGGAACAATCAGGCTATGTTGAAGGAAGACAAATCATTGATAGCGTTTTACTCACTCATGAAGTGATCCACTCTTTGCAGAAGACCAAAACTCTAGGTATGATCCTCAAATTGGATCTCTCTAAAGTATTTGACAAGATAAGTTGGGAATATATGCAGGCAATGCTCCTTGCCTTTGGCTTTGATCAAAGTATCTTGGATTCTGAATCTAACCTCTTCAACTTTCTTCTCCATTCTTGTGAACGGTGTCCCATCTTGACCTTTTTCTCCCTCAAGAGGAATCAAGCAGGGGGATCACCTCTCCCCTTTTCTCTTTATCATTATGGTTGAAGGTCTGGGACTCTCCATCCATGCAGCAGTTGAAGGAAACATCATAACTGGCTTACCCTTGCATGGCATCTCCCCTCCTATCTCACACAATCAATTTGTGGATGACTTGCTTCTAATGGGCACCCCAACCGTTCGCAAAGCCAACGCTCTACTTGCCATTCTTCAAACCTTCTCAGATGCCTCGGGGCTGGATTTCAATAAGGAAAAATCCCAAATCTTTTTCTTCAATACGCCACCCCTGATTCAGATCCACGTCACTGAAATATTAGGTTTCAACAGAAGCTCCCTTCCATCCAAATACCTTGGCATTCCCCTGATTGACAATGCCCTTCAGAACTCCTCGTGGGAACACCTTATTTCATCCTTTACAAAAAGGCTCTCCTCCTGGACCCTCAGAGTTTTAAATCTGCCCAGCCGCCTTGTTCTCCTCAGGGCTGTCCTCCAGGCCCTTCCTATCTACTACTTTTCAGCGCTGGCTGCACCAAGGTCTGTTCTCTCAACCATAAAAAATCTACAGAGAAACTTCCTCTGGCAAGGCTTCAACTCAGGTAGGAAGATAGCATTGGTCAGCTGGGATAAATTATGCCGACCCAAAGACCAAGGTGGCTTAGGGATACAGGACCCCCTCATTATGAACAAAGTTCTGAGTGCCAAAATATGGTGGCGGTGGCTCAAGCATCCCGAGGACTTCTGGGCCAGATTCTGGAGGAAAACATATACGCCAAACGTGGTGGAAAAGAACCTAATTCGATGGAATGGGGAAGGCCCCAGATCCCTAATTTGGACAGCGACCAGGCAAAATGAACAATTGGTTACCTAGAACACTTTTTGGGAAATCTGAAACGGGGAAACGACTCTCTTCTGGTAGGATTCCTGGCAACAATGGCTGACTATAGACAATAACGGCTGGGCAAGAGACATCTACCCACAAGCTACTCTGGAAGGTATGACAAGAGTTGCTGACTACTGACAGGACAATTCACCCGGAGACACTTGGCGCAGCTGGCACCTAGACAAGGAACGCATAAATCTGGGAGAGCATGTGGACCTGGCACCCTGGCACGAGGAGATGGCCAAGCGGAAAATCCCCAAAATAGAAGGAGAACATATTCTTCGCTGGGGACACCTACCAAAGGGAACCTACAACACGCAGGAGGCTTACCAAATCATAACTCAGGTAGACCCCTCCACCCACTAAGAGTGTTTGGCGCAAAATCTGGAGCCTTAAACAGTGGCCAAAAGTCACCCTCTTTCTCTGGCTAGTCTCCCACTCTAGCATACTTACTTGGGATAACCTTTTGAAGAGAGGTTTTCTCGGGCCCTCCATATGCCTGCTATGTGAAGGGGCAGAAGAAACCATGAATCATCTCCTCAATTCTTGTCCCTACACTGCCCAACTCTGGGATCAAGCAACACTCATCATGCACAAGTCAGATCGACAAAGAGAGAGTGTAATTGATACTATTGCAAAGTGGAGAGACCAGGATTTCCACTCCCCTCTCCTTAATCGTATTTGGAAACTTCTTCCAGGCTTCATCCTCTGGCAAACTTGGAAAAAACGGAACATAAGGATCTTCCGAAACCTCTCACTATCCTGGCAACAGTGTTGCCATCAATGTCGCTGCAACATCTTGGAAACTATCACTCTTCAACAGTGGACCGAAGATAATATGGGCAACATTCCTTCCAAACTCTTAATCCTCCAACATTGGAAACCTCTTCCTTCTTTCCCTCCTATGCCCCTCTCTTCTCCCTCCGTCCCCTTTACAAGCTCTTCCTTCTGGTCTCCTCCCCCAGCTGATTTCATAAAACTTAACTTTGATGGAGCCTCTAAAGGCAATCCAAGAGCTGTAGGTTATGGGGTAGTATTCCACAACCACTTGGGGCACATCATTTTAATCAAAGCGGGATACCCGGGGCACTCCACAAACAATGCAATAGATCTCTGGAAACTCATCCATGGGTTTCAATTGGCCATTGACCACAATTTCAATAAATTAGTAGTTGAGGGAGATTCACAAGTCATCATCAATCTGCTACGTAGAATTCTAAATGGAGCAAACCTGGAAAAAATATCGCCTAGCTAGAGGCTCTCACATGGCTTACAGATGATCACCAAGCTCATGAAACCTACTCAGGCAATCATCCCTGCCCATGTTAGAAGGAAGGCGAATCAAGTTGGAAATGAGCTTGCCAATATAGACACTACTTGGATTGGTCCTGAACTCCTTTGCAATTCTTCTTTGGAACTAGAGCATCCCATTCTCCAGCAGTGCATCCACAAAGCTGGATTAGTGGACACACCCCCGGATGGGGTGTTATTGCGTCCCACGTGGCATGACGAGGGGGCGAGGTTTAGCCAACAAGGTACTGAGCCACGTGAAGGGCTCGGGCCTTCGGCCGCCATCCTACGCAGGCATTAAATTTCCATTAACCATGGCGCGGGGAACACTTAAACACTACCCCTCACCCCTCTACGCTCATTCCATGGCTACGTTCTGTTTTCTTCTCGTTTGTCCCTACGCAGGCCTCAATTGGCACCCCTCTTGGCAGCCTCCATCTGAGATCTCGGGAACCTACAGGCTCAGTGTCGCTTTGATCTGGCTGCAGGCTTCCTATCGACCCCCGTGATACCTGACGCCCTTTAGCCAGTTTAAGACGTGTTTCATGCCTCGGCCTCGAGGGTGCCCATGCAAACGCTCCCCATGGAAACCTCGTCGGCCCTCCGTTTCACCTCCAGCCTCGCCTTCATCCTGTTCTTCTCCCCTCATCTAGTCGGAACCAATTCCTTCTTCTCCCATTTTGGCAGTTGTGCAATTGGATAGCCTGGCTATCGTTCCCAGGCTGCCGACTCCCAACTCGAGCCACCTCCTAGAACAACCCTTGTTCATAACTCCACCAGCACCAATTCCTATCTCTGCGGGGCTGACTATGGGGGAACCACCTCCGGGTAAGCCAAGGAGCACTGAACACCAGCCCCCGAACCCCTTCTCTGATACTCAACTCCAAGAAATCCTGGCAATTATATTTGGCTTGGTCTTTGAACTCCGCCAAGGGGTGGAGGATATCCAATTCTTCTTGCTCGTCGTGGATGGGAATATAGCAGTCTTACTCCAACTCCTTACCTCTATGCAAGAAGTTATCCCCTCAGACCTCACTGGTGAGGCTACGACAGTGAACCCTGAGAGCGCAACTACTAACGGTTTGACCGTGGAGCCGACCTTACCAAGCGAGGAGCAACATTGAATCCAGCCTGCGAAGGAAGCAAAGGAGATGGACACGGGACGGGAAGTGCATCAAGATACCCAGCCAGCTGTCAGGACTGAAGGAGGCATGGACGTGGTGAAGCATTGGGATGACCAGGTGACATATATCGAGGAGGAGCCATGGTCAGAGGCCGTCCACGATACCTGGCCAGGCTACCTGCCAAATGTCTGAGGTATTTAGAACTTTTTCAGTCTCTTAGTTAACTTTACTTTTAGTTGATGTCCAATTAGTTTTGAACAAGTAACTTTATTTATCACACTTTTTATGTCTGACTTTCATGCTGGCTAGACTAGTTTCCCCTCTGTTGGGGCAGTCGAGTAACTACATCTAGTCTATTCTCTATACTCTGTATCTTTTATGGTCTAGGAAGGCCCTTTATATTTAATACCACTCACTTACTTACAAAAAAAAAGGGCATTTCTCTACCTCAATTTCTCCTATTTCTTCTTCATGGAATTCACAAAGTTCAAAGATAAAACCTTAGCGCCCTTTCATTGCCTTGTGTTCAGCCATGGTCTTTTCCTTTTGCAGCAGATACCCGTTTCCCTACTCCTTCTCCTCCACCCCCGCCCCCCCTTCTTGATGTTCTATCCTTCTTGACCTTGATCACCTCCTTGAGTAAAGGAGTGAAATGCCCCCCTTCAAGGTTTGCTAAAAAAAATGATGAAATTGAAAAGTGCAGGTTCACCAAAGCTCTTCATAAGGCCTAGCTCTCAAGCTAGCAAAAAATTGTGTGATTGGTCAATTGACAGGCATGTGGTCATCCCCAAAATCAATGGCTCTTTGGGTTGAAAAAAAATGGAAGCATATGATAAAAGGAAATACCTCTCATACCTTATTAAGGCATGGCTACTTTGCATTTCTCATTGAGGAAAAGGAAGAAAATCCTAATGTTTTGAAGTGGCCCATACTTCATGGGATAAAGAGGCATGTATCTTAACATGTAGGCTCCACATTTCAACCCAAAAACTGGCATTCCCTTAGTAGTTCCTATGCTGGTTTGTTTACCCTACCTCTCTCTTCATTGTTGGAATGACAAGATAGTCAGAGCTATTGGAAATTAACTCGGCAAAAACATTGAAAGAGAAAAACCTAAAGATGGCATCCAGTCTTATGCACACATTTTTTTTGAAATTGACCTTGAAAAGGCCTTCCCAAGGTCCTCCAACTTACTTTGGATGATTAGACTTACCTATAGTAGAGGGACTATGAAAAATTCCTCTTTAAGTGAAAAAATTGCCACAAATCCCTAAGTTAGCCCCAAAACATGAGCCCCAAGAAGAAAATGAACAATGGAAGCAACCAAAGAGACGTAGACAACCTTAAAAAACACGACCATACTTGAAACAAGGTCAACCAACTTCAGGCCCATCTTCAAAGAAAAAAGGTAAGGGCCCCGGTCCTTGATCTAGTTTTAGTCATTATGATCCAATTGTTGCTAATGAAGAACTCCCCTAAGATGCTCAAGTCACTTTTGAGCACGTCCTCACCAGAACCTGCTTGAGGTTCCCCTTGAATATTCCCCTTCCCCATAAAGTATCATTTCCTTTCCCTCATACCCTCCTAAATAACCACCTTCCAGGTCTATCCCCATTTTTTCTATTTAGTAAGAAGCTTGTCCACTCTGCACTAGCTTCGGGTGAATCTCTCCCATGTTTTGGCAGGGGAGATATTTCTTGTGATCAATATTTATATGTCGAATAATCCTAATGAGAATCTTCAATGTTGGAACTCGCTTCTAGCCCTCCAAGGTATGAATACAATCAATAACCTTCCTATGACTAGGGACTTCAATACTACTCTTCATTCTAAATAAAAAAAAGGGAGGCAACATGGTATGTGATCCCTCAACGAAGAAAAGTAAACATCAAAGCTAAGAAAAAAAAGTAAACTTGGTCTAATCGAAGGGTGGGGCATGGCCACATTGCAACACGTCTTGAAAAATTTATGGTAATAAACTCTTATCTTGAGGACAATTTATCTTGTTCTTCATTATTCTTCCTTGGGGAGGCTCCAACCATAAGCCTATTTCTTGGGTTCTCTCTGAGCCAGAGGAATTGGGACCAATTATGTTTCTCTTTAATCCTATTTGGACTCATGACCCTTCTTTATATGATGTCATGTAGCATTCCCAACCAACTGCTAGGCTATTCCACTTACAATTTCAAATTCCGATACTAATTTAAATCATAAAAATATTCTGCAAATCCACATATTCATAAAAAATAAAAACATAAATACAAATGTAACATACATGGGTGTTATTGGGTAAATTCGTAGATGCAGACATGAACTGATCCCTCTTGATCCACCTGGATCTAGAAAAAAATGAGACAGAACAAAACACTTTCCCTAAGTTGCAATCATTGAGTTTACTATCTGAAGAGGAATAGATAACATACTTTATGAATCACTTCCTTGTATATTTGTTATCCCTTCTTCACTCTAGTGCTTTTGTAGAATCAATTCTGTGACAACACAAACCAACCAATGTGAAAGAACCAATAGTAGAATTCAATGACAACCTAAACATGTGATCAAGGAGTCATGTAATAAAACACTAATCATTTTATGGGAAAGAGACGTGTCACTGTATTATATTAATGAAAAGTAGAAGATACAACCGAATTGCCTTGATGCCTCAAATTCCCTTTTAGTGGTCCTTTGTTCCAACACACACATACACTTGCTCCAAAGTTCACGTGAAGATAATCTGCAAAAGATTGATGGACAAATGAAGGCCTCAAGAATCAGTAAGAGCGGGATTCTTCACACAGTCTGCATCCTATTCTTTCATCAATTCTCTTCTTAATGTTAATTCTTCTTTCTTAACCTTTTCCATGAGAAGCCCATGATTATATAGGAGAAGGTGAAGTGGTTTAAAAGGATGAGGATGATCCCACCAAATCAAAGAAACCAGTAGGATTGCAACCACATAGATTCCACCTCTCATTCTATAATATTCCCCTTCTCGAAACTTCGTGAAACCTCTCTCCTCTTTTAGCTTTGAAATGCTGCCGCACCCTGCCTATGTAGCAGCCTGTGGAAATCCCACGGGCCATCCATAGAGCATCCTACAGAAATGATAGATTTTCGCACTGTGTAATATGAGCAGCCTGCAGACCCTTTCTAAAAAGCACCCTTGTAGAGGAGGAAATAAGTTGTTCTTCTCAGGAAAAAGTCATGTTGGGAGCCTGAACGCATGTCTGTGAGATCATCATTAGAATGACCAAAATAATGTGTAACAAAATTCCCCCGAAAGTATGAGGATGGAACTCGTGACAACCCAAATACTTTGTAAAAATACATTTGTGTGTCAGGAACAAGGAGTGCACCAATTGGGAACCTACAAACAATCAAGAATCTGCACAATATTATACCATGTCCGAAGTAGGCATTCCTATGTTTAGACTATAAATGATTGAAATCATAAGTATAAGTCATGGACACCAATTATACACTATGGATCCATGTCATCAATATTCGACATAGCCACCAGGAATACATTGTGGATCTATTTATTTGAAAACTCAGACACAAGACATAGCCACGAGACATAGCCACGAGACATACAAAGTGGATCTATGTGTGAATTCAAATCACAAATACTCCATCGCAACTTGGACAAAAAATAATGAGGTCCAGGGTCTTAAAACCCTGTCGCACGTTAGTACAAATCTAGCCATGTGATTATAGGTGCTGAAGTCGAACATGGTTAGAAACCACTTGATTATCGGTCGTTAATGAAAACCGTTAACAAGTGCGAGAGAAATCACCATTGATGTCAATGAACCCCAAGTTAAGATAGTACAATCCAATGAGTGTGAGTAGATGAGTTGAGGTCGAACACTCAATTGAATCTCTCGATCAGGGATCAATGATGTAAATCCACTGTCGAGAGTGAAGAAACCTACCATTGAGGCATGCATGCTCCAATGCACTAAATATTTTCTAAGTCTTGTTCCTAGATAATGAGCTAAAGTCGACAGGAAAAGACTCATCACAGGAGGGCCTTGATGTATCCCCCATCAAATGACACAAAACAAGTAACAGATTTAGGGTAAAGAAAAGTACAAATATGATTTGGAATGGACACAAGGAAAGCCGACAATGATAGGAATTGACAATTGCAGATGGATGACTCAATAGAAGGCTTGGTTGAACTTCTCTTGAACATATGGATGGCACGACACTAGGCTTGGTAGAATTAACCCAAAGATGACTCAAGATATGAAATTACAGAAAGTCAAACGAGAGGCAAATGGATTTCCTAAACTGGATTCAAATGATAAAGGGGGTGCCATGTTCAAGAGAGACGCTTACTACCACTAACACAAATATTGAAACACATCTCTTTCCCAAATTCCCCCCACCATTTCTGGTGAGTACCTCTTTATTTTTAAGCAAGATTGAGGAGGATAACATATGCTTGTTGATATAAGCTCATCCTTTGAACGAGTCCCTCAGAGTATTTTTAACGAACCCTAAGAAGGAGTGGTTCGGTCCCATATGGGTTTGTCGATGTTTGTTTAACAAGTCCAAAGATAGAAAACTCGAAGGTTTTTCATGTTTATAGAGTCTAGAAAAACACTTAAAAGAGAAATCTCTTAGTTCCTTTTTCTTAAAATAGTTCGACATGAACAAGAAAGTGATAAACTATAGCCTATCAAATGTTTTATTCAAATAATTTTATGAGCATGAACAGAACAAGGTCACTCGACAATCTTTTCGTTTTTAAAGACTGTGAAAAGAGATTAAAGATTACTCTGTAAGTTTCATTATTTTTGTGTTACCATGACGAATATGAAAAGATGACAAAAGTATACTCGGTTTCGTTCTCATCATTTTTAGAGAATGAGAACGAATGAAGACTAAGCTCGAGGTTTTGCTAAAAACCCTAAAAAGTAATTGTGCACGCGACGAAAAAGACAAACAAATTGCAAAAACTGTCCATACTTCAGTGTTCAGAACCCTAGTCTACCCATCTGCGAGAAACAACACTCACAAGACTATTAGGTTTTTGATAAAATATATTTAAATAATATAAAATATATCTAGAAAAAGTAAAAAATGAGATAAATAGGGATAAGAACTCATTTTCACTATTTCATTTGTATTTGACCAAAATATTTGTCCAAAAGACCTTTTTCACCTCATATTTTGGTGGTCGATTACGAAGAGCTAGAGAAATCATTCGGTGAACGATCTACGTAGAAACATTAAGTACCTCGTCTTCTTCCTTTTAAATGGTTTAAAATTCATTTTAATTGGTTATAAGATGAATTTTTGGGTAAATATTTGGACCATAGATGTGCGCAGGTGCCGCCACAGGTGTCCTATATCAGGGCCTGCGAAAATCAAGGATTTCCGTAGGTGCCTAATGTTTCATCTGTGGAAACCCCACTCTGTAACCAAAGCCAAGTCACGATGGCATAAAACCCAAAATAAAAATATACGGTGGACCAAAAACAATTCTAAATTATGATAATTAAAGGCGTTAACTTCTTTCCTTCATCTCCATGTAGGTATTTTCATTGCAAAGATGTTGGAGTGAAGAGAAAGAGAGCATGAAGACAATGGTGCAATGGATTTGAATGATCCTGACACCATAAATGCCTTATGGCAGTGTGGTTTATTAAAATTCTTCAAGATCCAGGGCATGAGAGCCCAGCTGAGACTGTTGGAACATTTGGTCCATATGTGGGATGTGGACCAAAAAGTATTCCATGTGGGTGTTCATGTGCTCTCCTTGGACATTGAAGACATCTACTTCTTGACAGGGTTGCCCCATCGTGGGGTGCAAGTGACCTTAACAGGAGGTCAAGGTGGGGTTTTACCAATGAGTGAATACATCAGACTCTATTGTGAACCCGGAGTTGAGCGGTGTAAGGGAAAGGTGGCTATCAGAGGGGTTTGTGATCTAACCTTGAGAACCATCCTTTTCACCATCGCACAGATGGAAAGGAGTTCTTCTCCACACATGGCTCTACATATCTATTTCCATTATGTGATAGAATGCACAGAACCTCGTGTGTTCAACTAGTGTGATGGACTTCTTCATATTATGAAGAGCCAATCAACCAAGAACAAGAATGGGGATCTAAAACAACTTGGGTATGGATCCATTTTGGTATCTTTCTTCTTGGAAAGAGGCCCCCACTTTCGCTTACAAGTATATTGGAATATACTAGTGCCACAAGATCCACGGATGAAGCGGTGGTTTGATCTCATCTCCCAACATGCGGCAGGTCCAATTATTAGATATAATGACACCTTTTTCAATTGGTTGGAGCACCAGATCTTGATGATTGATGACTATGCATATGCTAGACTTGATTTTTGCAATGATCCTGACTTAGTGCTACCTGAGGGTTCTCAGTGGGAGGAACTAGGTAAGAAAGAGATTTTGCTTTTATAGTGTTTTTTTGTAAATTTTTCAAAATATTAAATATTTTTATGTGTTTTTCAATCCAATGACTAATTAAAAGTATCCCGACTATATAGATGTAGGGCCATTCTGGCCCCAAGTTACATCCCTTGTCTAGAGGCGAGGGGAAGCAGTAGTAGTCGCAGGATGGGATGCGGATGACTACGAAGCAATCGAACAAAATCTGGAGGGTTTGACTGCAAGAATCCCAGATATGTCGATCGGCGAGGTCCCAAGGTGTTTTCAGTGACATACTGTAGGTGTGGTTGGTCCATTGAGATGATTTCTCCATAGGGTAGAACGAGAAGTAGTGTGTTACCGAGAGAAGCATCATGATTCCATTTTTATAGAAGCTACGAGCTTCATTTTTGACATTTTGGTCTTCAGAAAAAAAAAAAAACTTTTTTTGTAAAAAACTTTTGATCGTTATATATATATATATACATGAGGATTCTACAGACTTATTTTGCTTTGTATAATACATGTGATGTGTGATTGGGTTTATAAATGTCTCAGTGTCTGTCTAACACATAATTAACTAATGCATCAGTTAATGTATTTATACATCTAGGAATGTGTTGATACTCAATATAATCAAAATAATGTTCCAAGAGGCCAATTCGTAAATATAACCATAAAAAAGTAGGATTTCGAATATCATAGACATTACTTAACTATAGCACTACTAGTTACGAATCAAGTCGTATAACCAGACGGCGAATCCCAAGTGAGATAACATCAGTCAACAATTCGATGACGATGCTATACTCTGCTATATTATCAGTTGCACGACCAAGGAAAACACCATGTAGAATGATAAGTTCATTTGTGGGTGCATATATTTCCTGTGACATCCCCCAAAAATAAAATATTTTTTATTTTTGTGTGTTGGAAATTTATTTCCGTTTTTGGCAAACTTGAATCTGGAAAATTTTTGCCATTTATGGAAATTCTAAATTTTGAATTTAATAATTGTATTTAATTATTGTGACTGTTGGGAAGAGATCTGTTTGGAATCAACTAACTATTTGACTATGACACTTGTATCACGACAAAATATTTATATTAACTACAGGAGGACAAATGGAACAACCAAGTTAAAAATCAGCTGACCATGACTCCATGAGTGGGGAACATGTTGGAACTACTTCTGGGATTATTATTGCAAGTGGAAAATCAGAGATTTGGTCACCGGAAGCCCCTGAAATCAGGGATTAAGAAAAGATGCGAAAATCCCCAAAGGAGGGAAAAAGACCTGGGCAAAAATTGATAAATAGCATATGTGAGGAGGCAGGATGTTGCCAAGTATGTTGGGAAAGGATTGTGAGTCCTCTTGTTGTTATGAGAGTTTTCGAGAAAGTGTGAGGCAAGGGGATAACTACATAAATTTTTGGAATATTGGTGAGTCTCCAAGTTCGCCCTCATGGATTCATGGTCAAGCTAGGGGGTGAACTAGGCAAGTGATTTGGTTGCCCTATTCTATGGTTGGGAGGAATGTGGTTGATCCCTTTGTCTTCCTGCAGATTGGATTCAGATATGTTGATGTAACCCTCTCTATTTTGAATGGCTATGTTTTGATTGATGGCAGGTATATGTTGAGTGATTATATCTAATTGTGTTGATATAAACTTTTCCCTCTCTATCTTGGATGTTTTGTGTGTAACTGATATTATGCATCTAATTATTTCTAAATTTGAAATAATTATTTCAATGGATGACATTTATCATGGTATTAAATTTACAATCACAGTCTAAATTCTGGAGTGGTCCTTCCAAAAAATCTGGAAATTCTAGGAAAATTTATTTTTATACGAGTTGAGTTTAAGAAAGTCGATCCATCTATGGGTTAGGCTTAATCTGAAGTCAAAATACTAGATGTACAAAATTTGGAAAGTTAAAGAATTCTGGGAACCCCTGGAAACCAAACTCAGATCCCTCGGATCATCAGTTATATTTCCAAACTCTGATGGAATGATATTCTTATTCATGTATTTACATAGATGCACATATCTAGTATTGTTGACGTTTAATGCATTGATTAAAGAGGCTCTAAGTGAATATAATAGGAGTTAACTTTTAGAGAAAATGTTTCCCTATTGTACCCCTTTTATAGATTATATGCGTATAAAACTCAACAGTTAGATTTTTGGAATTTTGATAGGTAAATGGATATTGAATCCTTCTACACCTAATGTTTCACATAATGAAAGTAAGAATACTATTACAAGGAAAAAATCTTAGAATTATGAAAATAATGTGAATTTCGGCATTCGAGACCTGTTGGTTACATTTATGTGAAGTTCCCTTGCTTTTCCAAACCCCGAAACCTCGAATCCCAAAATCCTAAAGTGTTGATCCCACACCCTTTTACCTTTAAGAATTAGGGAGTTGTTGTGTGTTGTTGTTTGGCATTTGAAACCCCGAAACCCTGAATCCCAAAATCCCGAAGTGTTAGTCCCACATCCTTTCACCTTTTCGGAACTCGGGAGTGGTTTTGTGTTGTTTGGTTTTTGAAACCCTGAAACCCCGAACCCCGAAATCCTGAAATGCGGGTCTCACCTTTCCTTTTTCGCATTTCGGAAGTTTGTTTATATTGATGTTGAAAACCAGAACTCATGAAGTTCTGAACCCCAAAATCCTGAAATATGGGTCTCACCTTTCTTTTCTTTCACATTTCTAAAGTTTGTGTATGTTGATGTTTGGACACCAGAACTCGTGAAGTTTCGAACCCCGAAATGCGGGACCCACCTTTCCTTTTTTGCATTTTCGAAAGTTTTCTTATGATGATATTTGGATACTGGAACTCATGAAGTTTTGAACCCCGAAATCCCGAAATATGGGTCTCACCTTTCTTTTCTTTCACATTTCAGAAGTTTGTTTATGTTGATGTTTGGACATCAGAACTCATGAAGTTTCGAACCCTGAAATCCCGAAAGGCGGGTCCTACCTTTCCTTTTTTTTCTTTTTAGAAGTTGTTGTGTGTTGTTGTTTGGGCACTTGTACTCGCGAAATCCTGAACTCCAAAATCCCAAAGTAATGGTCACTTTTCACAATTTTGGGAGTTGTTGTGTGTTTTTTGGGCACTTGTACTCGCAAAATCCTGAACTCCAAAATCCTGAAGTACTGGTCACCTTTCGCAATTTTTGGAGTTGTTGTGTGTGTTAATGTTTTGATTTTGTACTCGAAAAACCCCAAACCCCAAAACCCCAAAGTGTTGGCCCACAGTCTTTCCGTATTTCGTATTTCGTCAAATAGTGGGGTCCTTTGTTTTTTTCATCACTTGTGATCACCGAAACCCGATTGACCTCTGTTTCTTCACAAAGATGTAGGAACATAGTAGGAATTATTGTTATAGGAACAACTCAAATACTGTAATGAATGGACTGGTAGAGAATGTTGGAGGATCTTCATCCGGGATAGAAGTATAATAATAACAGTTCATATTACAGGTCACTGTGTACGTGGCATGACACGTACCTAAATTATTATATGGAGAAAGATATAGGTATATACTTACTTGTAGGTGGAAATAAGTACAGATGGTAATAGAGAGTTAAAGTGAATTTCCTATAGTAAAAATGATAATATCGCCTTTACACGCGCACATAGAAGACATTCAAGTTACCTACTGTTCTAATAGTCATGAAGATCCAGACTTGCTATCACAAGCATACTTAAATGTGAAGAACTGATTACTTTGACAATTTTCTGTTCAAAGTAAACTAGACTGGGTAATGATGTCTTTATGGATCAAATTGAATCTTAACTTCTCTTAAATTCTAAGCTTAAACAAAGTTGAATTATGTCATAGAATTTGTTTTTTTTTTACGGTAAATTTGAGGTACATTACATTGCCCATGCAGTAGAAGCTAGGTTCTGAGTACTATGACTAGCACCATCAGTGAAGCCAAGGTAGGGTAATGAAGACTCCAACATTTGAAAACCAAGCACAATGAAATATAAGAGGTCAAGGGTAGAAACCAAATAACGAAAAAAACACAGAAACATAGCACACTATAGTATGATACAGTAAAATACAAGCACTCATGCAAAGATAGTCTAAGCATAGTACTTCTTTAAGTAAAGCCCATTTTCGGGTTCACTTAAAGGAATTCCATCATAATCTACTAACTCGTAGTCTTCCTTCTCCAACACTCGTTTGACGACATAGGGGCCTCGCCACATTGCTTCGAATTTTCTAGCACCTAGCAAATCATGATCTTGTTCGTAGAGGAGAACTAGATCACCCTCAGAGAAAACACATGGTTTGACATGTTTGTCGTATTGGGCCTTGACGCGTTTCTTCTGGCTTTCAATAACTAGGGTGACATCTCGACGGGCTTCGTCCAATTGCATAAGATACAAGAGATGTTTTTCTTTAGTAGATGTGTTTGGAAGAAGTTCAACATCTAGTTTTAACGATGGGATTGTTGGACACACCTACCACACTTAGAGGGGGGGGTGAATGAGTGTGGGGCTCTTTTTCAAAACTTCCCTCTTGCACAAAAACTCATCAAATAGCATTCAACATTTATTCATTACCCATTGTTGTCATTTATAACCAGTTAGATGTGAGCACATATCAACAACATATATCAGCAATATATCATCAACAAGTCATCACCATAATGAACACAAAGAACACAAGATGTATGTACAAT
>ML799070.1:186576-200552 GCA_009831015.1 Picea engelmannii | reverse complement strand
TTTATCAAGTTTTGTATTTCAATCTTTTTAATATAAATTTTTATTTTTTGTTTGTAATTTTAAGATTTTTTAAAGCAATTTTTTTTCTATTTTTTCCTTTAAATTTTCTATTTTAGGATTTTTAGATTAGTTATATATATGTGTGTGTGTGTGTGTGTGTGTGTGTGTTTAAAATGGGTGATTTTATTTTTTATTTTTTAAAAACTAACTTGCTAATTAATTTTTTTGGTCCAATTTATTTATTTATTTAATGTAAATTTAAAAACAAAATAAAAACCTAAGCAATGATTTAGGAGCCAATTTTAACTTATTTATCGATGATGGTACGAGTTTTCAAGGGCACAGTTTCAATTAAATTATAATTTCAACACAAAAAAAAACTTGAGTTCTACTCGCAGCATTGTTTTTTTATTCGAGAAAAATGTATAAAGTCTTTTTCCACAATGACATCGCAATGACATCAATTGTCAACGTGATGGGTTAGAATTTTAACGATCGTAAAAAAAAGTGTGCTACAAGTAGTGCCACATTTTGATTTAGGGGTAAAAATAGTCACTCTGAAAAAATGACAACTCTAGAGAGTTCTTGTTAAGTTGGTAATTGTGTTCTCCTCCTTTAGTATATTTAGACCCATTTATCTCTACAATGTATCTTACAAGATCACTTCCAAAGTCATCGCATCGAATCGAATTCCTCCTCCCCAAGCTTATCTCTCCCACCCAATGAGGTTTCCTGGAGAAATTCCAAATAATCGATAATATCATTCTTATAAAAGAGGTTATGCACTCAAGTGAAACCAGAAAGGAAAACTGAATGATAATAAAACTCAACATGGACAATGCCTTCGATGGAGTAAAGCATAGATTCCTTCTAGCAGTCCTAGAAAAAAATGGCTTCGATCTCTCCTTTCTAAACTAAGTTGCAGCCTATTTTTCCCTTTCCTTGGATTGCCCCACTAGTTAATGGTTTCCCTACCCCATGTTTTCGATCATCTCATGGTATTCGTCATGGGTTCCCACTCTCTAGAATTCCTTACATTCTTATGTAAGAGGATCTTAACAGAACCTTGGAACATGCAAGAAGAAAGAGATCCATCCCTAGTATAAAAATCATAAGAGGAACAAAGAGGCATAACCACTCCCAATTTGGATATGATACCCTTCTCATTAGTGCTTCCTCTACCATCCTAGCCTTAAGATTCAAAACAATTATGGACTTATTCACAAAAGCTTCATGTGATCTCATAAACAATGCCAAAATTCATCTCTATACTTGGAAAATTTAACTTCTCTTATGATGAGAAATGGTAGTCTTTTAATACTTGGGAGTACCTATAATCCTTGTAATATTACCTTCATCCTCTTAGAAACCATTCTAGACAAAATCAAATCCAAAATTTCTCATTGGGGAGCACATTGGTTAAACCCAGATGGTAGGACTGGGCCAAGGAGGAGGCCACCAAGGGGAATGCCCACCTATTGCGCACAAGTCAATCACCTAGATGCAACACATTTTCACCTTTTGATGAGTAATTAAATATATGTAAATAAATGGTTCCCTTAGTATATAAGGTGAATCACGAATCAAATAAAGTATTATTACCTTTTCTTATGAAGCTATGTGTCTCATTTGTTTTATTTTCTGAGTTTGCATTTTACATCTTCTGCAATTTCATTTTTGGGGTTTCTGAAGAATAAACAGTGTGCCTTCCTTCATGGATGTCTCCTGGTGACTTCATTTTCCATGCTTCCATCTCTGATAGAAATATTATCCCATTAGCTAGCCACTCTCTAAGGGAGAAAATCCTTTCCTTCAATTTTTCTGAGGCATAAGGGAGGGCACACCAACTGGGGTTTGTGCCCTTGCTGGTTTTTTACTTTGTTGGGATGAAGTGAGTGTGCCCTCTTCTATGGCTGGACTGGGCTTCTCCCACTGATCCCCATATGTTTCTCTGAGATAGACAAAGCCTCTTGGCCATTCTGGGATGACCCCGACTTGGATCCCCATTTGCTTGGTCACCCAAACCAATGGTGTATCCTCGTTTAGATTTGCACCCCTGAGGATTTTTTGGTTAGAAGATGGATTATGTCTTTCATGGTCACCTTATCCTGTAGATCACCTTCTTAGGAAGATCAATTGGTATCAGAGCCTTAATATCCATGGAAACTCTTCTGATCTTGAAGATTGAGACAAATTGTTTTTTGGGGTTTTCATTAAATAGTCCAGATCTTGCCCATTCCAGTGTTTAAATTTTCATGCAAGAATCTCAAAAGATATCATAATCCCTAAGGGCACCCAAATATCCATTGCAAAAGACAGGAGTTCCCTAGATCTAAAACAATATAGATCTCTCCCTCTAGACCAGTTCAGCTCCGTTGCTTTAGGGTTTTGCGTCCTTTGTCCCAAAACAGAGTCTGACCCATTTTTCAGCATTGCAAACTAGTGGTGTGTTTGATATTCATCTGGCCTCACAATTCCTCCACATAAATATCCTTTGGAAATCGACTCAGATTCCAACATGTCAATTCCCTTCCAAGATCTTGCCTTCGTCCTCAATGAGCTTCTCAGAATGCAACAACAAAACAATCCAGACCCCTTTCGGTTGGACACTCGAATCCAACTACCAAAATTTGTTGGTCAAACCAATGGAGAAATTGTGGATTCTTGGATCCGTAGCCTCTCCACCTATTTTAATACATGTCCAGGCCTTACTGAGGAAAGAAAGATCCATATTGTCGCCTTGCAATTAAAAGGAATTGCACAAACTTGGTGGGATACAAAGCAAGAAAATACCACATTTGTGATAGATATTGGGGATGCTCTAGAATCCTCTACTTCCAAACCCATCAGAACCTAGGCTCGACCTTCTGAATCTTTGATAAATTGCTTCTACCCACCCAGGTATGTGCAATCCTTATGTATCAAATCGCACTAACTTCGACAACTCCCTTCACAAGGAGTGCAAAGCTACCTAGACTTCTTTTGCAGGATGCGCCTCTTACTTCATATTCCAGATCCAGAAGAGGTACTCATATTAAATTTTGTGGTTGTTTTATTAATTTTTTTCCGTCGAGAAGTAGATTTGTTTGAAAATCCAACTTTAGACAAAACTTTTCAAAGATCTTTGGGAAAGAAAAGTTGCTCCTAGAGGTCGAATTCCTCAGTCCCACCCCTACACCAACCCCTCCACCTCTCAACCATCCATCTCCCATCCGTTAGCCTTCTTTCCACCTCCTCAAGCTCAAAACCCCACACCCAATACAAATAAAAGGACACCCTGGTTCTCATTCCACAAAAATACTTCACACAATTCATCAGATTGTCAAATCCTCCAAAATCTAAAAACCCAAAAAACCCTACTCATTGAGCTCATTATGCCCTCCTAAGTAGAAGATACCGAAGAAGTTCCTCTGGACAATCCCACGGAAGTAGATCCCTCACTGATTCTAATGACCCATGAATATTTAAACTCATTCACCCAACCCCTCTTCATCCATAACTGCCAAATCAAAAACGCCTTGGATTTACTGATTACGGATAATGGAAGCCAAAAGAATTTGGTGTCCCAAGACCTTGTCAACCACCTTAATCTCGTTACTACTCCACATCCGTAACCCTATCAACTTGGATGCGTCCAGAAGGATGGCCCTCGCCTCTTAGTTTGTAAGCATTGTCTAGTCACTTTCCCCATAGGCCAATTCAAAGATATTGTCCTTTGTGATGTCACCCCCTTGGATTGTGCGGATTTGTTGCTCGGTATCCCATACCAAACCCAAAGAAATGCTATCTATTTGGCCAAATCCCGCCACTAAAAAATTACCAAATATGGCCACACTTATATCTTAACTGCAACAAAACCCAACCCTCCTACTACCAAAGAACAAATCATGCATGTACACTTAAACCAATGTGTCTCTCTCTATTTGGTGTGCCCAATAACACCAAACAATACCACACACCCTATTCCTGAAACAATTACTCCCCTCCTCCAAGAGTTTGCAGAGGTATTTCAACCTCTGGAGGGACTCCCTCCCTCCCGACACATTGACCATTCCATTCATCTCATCCCTGGATCTTCTTTACCTAACACCCCTACTTACCGGTTGGCCCCAACAGAATCAAAGGAAATGGAAAGACAACTGACCAACCTCATTAACTATGGCCACATCCAACCTTCATCTTCTCCGTGTGCTTCTGCCACATTTGTCATCCCTAAAAGAGATACCTCAGAAATGAGCCTTGCCACTTATTACTGAGCCTTGAACAAAGCCACCATAAAAAACCATTACTCCATACCCTGAATTGAGGAGCTACTCTAAACCCTCCAAGTATCTAAGTGGTTTACTAAATTGGATTTGACAGCTGGCTACCATCAAGTTTGAAGGAACCTAGATGATGTTTTGAAAACAACAATCAAGAACAAATTTGGTCTTTTTGAGTGGAAAGCCATGCCTTTCGGCCTCACAAACGCCGCAACCACTTTCATGAGGCTCATCAATGACATCTTCAGAGCACGTTTGGGTTTTTTTTTGGTCATCTACTTATATGACATTCTCATCTTCAGTTGGACATGGGACACTCAGATGCAACATGTCCGACAAGTTCTCCAAATTCTCCAAGAACACAAGTTGCAATTCAAAGTGAAGAAGTCATATTTTGGTCAAAATTCAGTTCCCTATCTCGGCTTTGTGGTCATCTCATAGGGTATTCAAGAAGATCAAGCCCGCATCCAAGCATTGAAGCAATGGCCTCTAACTTCTTCAGCTAAGGAGCTCAAAATCTTTCTAGGTGGCATCAATTTCTATCGTAAGTTCATTCCCTCTTTTTCACATCTTGCTCATCCTTTGCATCATCTCTCAAATACTTCTTCTAAATTCATCTAGACTAAAGAAGAAACTAGTCACTTTGATCAACTCAAAGACACCCTCTGCTAATCCCCTATATTACATCTACCAGACCTCTCCCAACCCTTTGAGATTGAGTTTGATGCCTCACAATATGCTATTGGTTATGTACTTAAAAAGGGAGGAAACCCCATCGCTTACCACTCTGAAACCCTGTCCAAGGAAAAGAAAAATTATAGTACCTATAATAAGGAATTTTATAATCTAGTTCAAGTGCTCAAACAATGGAGGCATTATTTGTTGGGTAAAGAAACCATTCTGCATACAGACCACCACCCTTTGATTTTCATCAACTCTCAATTGAAGATTCTGGAGCAAAGGCACCTTAAATGGGCCTCCTACATTTACCAATTTCACTTAGTCATCATATATAATAAAGGAAATTATAATAATATGGTTGATTTGCTAAGTCAGCCTCTTCTTACTCCTCATGGAGGTTCATGCTTCAGCCTATGGGGGCCACTTTGGTACCACAAAGACCATCAAACATATGCAACACCATTTCCATTGGCCTTCCATGTAGCCTTAAGTTGAGAATTTTATTAGAGCCTATGCATTATGCTCAAAATCCAAGCCATCCAATAGGAAGAATGGGTTATATCAACCATTGTTGCCTCCTTCTCAGCCTTGGGAGTCAATCTCAATGGACTTCCTCAGTGGACTTCCAACAACCCAAAATAAACATGATGCAATATGGGTATTGGTATGTTGCTTCAGCAAAATGGCACTTTTTATCCCATGCACAAAGACTACTACAACAACACAAACAATGGAACTATACTTCCGACATGTCTGGCCCCATTTTGGCCTCCCAAGCACTATCGTCTCAGACATATATTCTTTCTTCCTCAACAAATTTTGGAAGACCATATCTGCGCTATTGGGGTGCCACCATAAGTTTTCTACTGCATTCCATCCTCCAATGGATGGAAAAACAGAGGTTGTCAATAGATTCTTGGTTCATGCTCTCCAAACTCACTTTGGGTGCAACAAACAATGGGACAATTACTTGCACATTCTACAACATAGCTACAATAAGGCAACACATTCTTCTACAGGGTTTTAACCTTTTGAAGTTTGCTTGGGCTTTGAACCAACATATCCAACTGAGCCCCCACTCACTTGGGCTCCTCAATGTACCTTCCATCAATAGCAGGAACAACTTTCAGCTCAACGATTTCTCCAACAAATTCCATAACCCCACACTGTAGTAACAACATCACTCCAAGCAGACCAAGCACATGCTAAGCAATGCCATGACAAACAAAGAAAATTCATGTCCTTTTAACCAGGGGATCAAGTCTGGTTAAACTTGGATAAGAAGTGTTTCAAAGGCCACCATCATAAGCTTATGCCAATAAGCTATGGTCTATATACCATCCTCGACAAGATTCGAGAAAATGCGTATAGGTTGGATCTTCCACCACAACTGGGAATCCACAATGTCATTAATGTAAATCACTTAAAGTTGTTTGAGCCTTCCCTCTTGGAAGAACCACTCACCATCACTCATCCAGTGGAAAACATTCTCGATTTCCAATTCCCATTGGCCAAAGACATTATACTAGACACCTGGACTCACTCTACAAGACACCAGACATACACTTCATATCTGGTAGCTCGCCAAGGCCAAACTCCAGCTCAGGAAAAGTGGATCACAACTGATGTATTTCACAACAAGTTTCCTCATCTTTTCATGGAAGCTGAGACACTTCCAGATCTAAACCGAGAGGAATTGGGCCAAGGAGGCCACCTAGGGGAATGTCCATCTCGGGTGCACAAGTCAATCACCTAGGCGCAACACATTTTCACCTTTTGATGAGTAATTAAATATATGTAAGTAAAGGATTCCCTCAATATATAAGGTGAACTGAGACTCAAATAAAGTATTCTTATCTTTTCTTCTAAAGCTATGTGTCTCATTTGTTTTATTTTCTAAGTTTGCATTTTACATCTACTGTGATTTCATTTTTGGGATTTCTGAAGAATAACCAGTGCGCCTTCCTTCATGGATGCCTCCTGGTAAATCTTTTTTCCATGCTTCCATCTCTGAGAGAAAGATTATCCCAATATCTAGCCACTCTCTTAGGGAGAAAATCATTTCCTTCAAGTTTTTCAAGGTAGAAGGGAGGGCCCACCAACTGGGGTTTGCACCCCTACTGGTTTTCTACTTTCTTGGGATGAAGTGAGTGTGCCCTATTCTATGGTTGCATTGGGATTCTCCCACTGATCCCCAAACCTCACTCTGAGATATCGAAAGCCTCTTGGCCACTCTCAGATCACCCCAACTTGGATCCCCATTTGCTTGGTCACCCAAACCAATGGTGCGGCCCTGTTCAGATTTCCACCCATGAGGAGTTTTTGGCTAGAAGCCAGATTATGGATTGCATGGTCACCTTCTCCTGTAGAAATCCTTCTTGGCCATATCAAGGACCATTCTCATAAACTTTTTCCTCGGTGCCCTTCCCATTTACCAATTCCCCGTGTTGTTAGTCCCTGCCTCTTTTTGTCACGATTTTGTGTGGGAGCTCCATCGTTTCCTTTTGAAAGGGGGAAAATCCAACTCTAAACATTTTCACTTGGTTAATTGGAATATTATTCTTTCTCATAAAACTCATGGAGGCCTTGGAATTAGGGATCCTCTTGTCATGAACAAAGCCCTGAGAGAAAAAAATATTTGGAGATTGATCTCTAGTAAGAAAGAATCGTGGAAATCTAGTCTAAGCCAAAAATACTTCCTTGGTCCCTACATGAGATTCCTTGAAAACATCACCCATTTCATGGCTTGCTCTCAAATTTGGCACCTTCTTAAAGACTCACCCCCCCTCCTATCTAAAAATCTCTCTTGGTCCCCAGGTAATCAAAGAACACAAAAAAAATTCAACATAGCATTATGGGACAACATCATAGTCACATGGGTCTCCCTTTTGACTCCTGATCAAGAGATGATCCGTCAGAATTTTTTCGAAATGACTATGGTTGAGTTTTATTTGCATGCATTTATTAACCATTGGAAAACTTAACGAAGAGCGAGAAAAGAAATGAATTATACAGCCATTAACATATATGCAAATCTGAAATGCAATAAAGAACAGCAAACCATAATGCACAAGTTTGATAACGGAGTTCGGCAACTTTGACTACGTCTCCGGGCCTTTTCTCTGTGAGGGAGGCTTCTTGATTTCTTTTCAAAAGCTTATTAGTACATCTTTACATTTCCGATTGGCTCCTAGACTGATCTGGTCTTATTCGCCATGATCTCTAGAATCTTGAACAACTTACAGCACCTGAAACGGATATACCGAACTCTCAGAAATCGTCTGATAGCATCTCTACCTCAACAACTCCTCTGCCTCAAACTGGCTTTATCTTGGCCTTGCATCAGCATCTTTGCTCTGAATTGCTCTTCAAAAGCCTCCCAAATGGCCTCAAATGGCCTTGGTTAAATAGTTGGGAAAGTTGGTTGTCAATCTCCAACTTCCTCCCAGGAATTAGGCTCTAAAAAGGCCCAATAACCCTTAAAAATGGATTAATTACAATAAAAATAATCCAAAAGTGGTTAAAAACCCACTTTCCAACCATAAAATTGGTTATAAAGGCTTATAGCCCTTCTTGATGGGCGCGCACACCTCTTATAATGGTCATATGGCCCATATGGCCTAGCGCTAGCCCCAAAGGGCTAAGCGTTGGCCCTAACCACCCTTCAGCGCTAAACCTTGGTCACATGTCTTATGGCATATGCCCCCGCGCTAGAATTTTAAAACCGTTTAAACCATAACCGTAACCGCGCCAACCGTTGGTAAAACGGTGGTAACGGCGCGCATTACCACTAACCGCGCACATTTTTTTTTAACAGTCACATGTCTTAACAATAACCGTTGGCTATAACCGTTAACAAAACCGCGCTTATGGAATGGTCCGCGCTCCCGGTTATATGGCTGGGTTATATGGTAGCCGAGGGCTGGGGCTTAGGCCCCGACACTTTTTCCTGCCAACCAAACTTTAAACCAAACTTAAATATATTTTGCACCGTTTCTATAACAAGTACTACCACGTGGCCCATTGGCCCGACGGATAATACAAAGACGCTGCCAAGGGGGAGGTCGCGGGTTCAACCCCTCGCCGACACCAATAACTTTTGACATAGACCGTATTGGTAAAACCCGGGGTGCCACGTGGCAGCCCGTGATTGGGCCACGTGGCACCCAATCACTGGCCAACAAAACGCCACGTGTCAGCATCTGATTCGCCGACTGTCAACCAATAATCGCTTGCCACTTGTCAACTCGTACTGCCACGTCACTTTGCCGTGTCATCTCTAGCGTAAGCATTGTCAGCTTGCCACGTCATCTTTCGTACGCCACGTCACTCGAGCCACGTCATCTGCTGATGTCATCCATGCCACATGTCACCCTTCCAGTGGTGACAGATGTCACCTTCGAATTGGCCCAACCGTGTGTCAAAAGTGCCAAATCAACTTGACACGTGTCACTGCCTGAGGCTGCCATGTGTCATGTACGGACCTGCCACGTGTCCTGTACAGAAGCCGCCACGTGTCATCCCCTGGTGCTGCCACGTGTCCTGTACGGACCTGCCACGTGTCGCATTCTGGTTACGCCATGTCAGCTGTACGGACATGCCACGTCATCTGTACGGACTGACACGTGTCACTGTACGGACAGGTACATTCAGCATCCCAAAATTTTGCCTGTTTGGCTCGGCGGACAGAATGCGATATCTTCTCCATACGGACTCCATTTGACATAAAAATTATACCACCAGAATCAGGAAGACGAGCCGGACGCAATGGTGTTGGTTTCGTCAGATTCCGAGCACTTTCATTTTTGAGCATTTTTCATGCCCTGACAGTCTTCTGAATCCGATTTCGGATCACACCTCCCAACAATAAGACCTTTTGGTCCCCAAAAGGTTACCGATCACTTGAAAATCTAGGGATAGGCCACCCGGCTTGCTCCTTGTCTCTAAAAGATGATTAGATCAGGGGAAGCAAAACACAATGAAGCTGAGACATCCACTTCTGGCAGAACCAAGTGACTGATTTCCTTCCTTCACGGTGTTCTTCTTGCTTCGCTGGTAATCCTTCCTCCTTCGTGGGTGCATGCAAAATCCTTTTGCCCTTCTTTGGACGAAGCTCCGGATTAAGCTTCCAACAACTAGCCTTTTGATGTCCACTCTTGTTGCAAAACGTACAACGAGTTTTCGGCATCCAGACCTGCTTAACCTTCTCCTTCTTCCGTTGTGGAATTGAGCCTTTACGTCGTGTTTCCTTCTTGGATGACATAGGTTTCCTGTACAAAGTGTGTCTCTTCCAACACTTGGCAACACAATGCTTAGGTGAAAGACAATAAGTACATGGATAAAGATTCCACAAGTTTCGGTTTACTTGATTATGCTTGTTATAATCAAAAGGAGAATTAACAAAAACATGACCATTATACCTTCCATGCTGATCTTCACCTTTCTTTGGAGATTACTTGCATTCACTACCACAATCCTGAAGTGATGTGCCATTTCCCTTTGTGAAGTGTTCTTGCAATGTCTTAGGTTGGCCATTCGAAGCATCACTTGCTTCTGAAGATTTGGAACCCATCTTGGAAGACTCTCCAAGGTCCCCTCTTTCATATCCCAATCCTAATTATCGAGGCCTTTCTTCAACCTCAATGGGATTTACAATGCCTTGACCTTGACGTCCAAGGCCCTTTCCTTTTTCATAGCCCATCTTGGTTAATATTCTCAAACCTACACCTTTTGTGTGTTTTTCGAATTCACCAAAACCAACTTGATGAGAATGAGGAATACTTGCGGAGAAACCTTCACTGCATACCTCAGATATGTTGTCTAAAACAGATGTAGAAGGCACTTCCTTCAATGCTTCTTTCCCTTTGTTGTTCTTTGAAGTTTTCGCTTGACCCGTGCTCTTTCATTCCAGGTAGTCTTCATACAACACCTTCACCATCTCAGCCATGGAAAACACTGAATCTCTGAACTTCTTCTCATCTTGAGAAAGTCCTCTTGTAGATGCCATTTTCCTCCTTGAGATGTGCTCTTCCCTGTCTAACATGCAAAACTCAATTCCAAACGTCAACTAGCTCTGATACCACTTGATCCGTCAGGATTTTTTCGAAATGACTATGGTTGAGTTTTATTTGCATGCATTTATTAACCATTGGAAAACGTAACAAAGAGCGAGAAAAGAAATGAATTATACAGCCATTAACATATATGCAAATCTGAAATGCAATAAAGAACAACAAACCATAATGCACAAGTTTGATAACGGAGTTCGGCAACTTTGCCTACGTCTCCGGGCCTTTTCTCTGTGAGGGAGGCTTCTTGATTTCTTTTCAAAAGCTTATTAGTACATCTTTACATTGTCGATTGGCTCCTAGACTGATCTGGTCTTGTTCTCCATGATCTCTAGAATCTTGCACAACTTATGGCACCTGAAACGGATATACCGAACTCTTAGAAATCGTCCAACAACATCTCTACCTCAACAACTCCTCTGCCTCAAACTGGCTTTATCTTGGCCTTGCATCAGCATCTCTACTCTGAATTGCTCTTCAAAAGCCTCCCAAATGGCCTCAAATGGCCTTGGTTAAATAGTTGGGAAAGTTGGTTGTCAATCTCCAACTTCCTCCCAAGAATTAAGCTCTAAAAAGGCCCAATAACCCTTAAAAATGGATTAATTACAATAAAAATAATCCAAAAGTGGTTAAAAACCCACTTTCCAACCATAAAATTGGTTATAAAGGCTTATAGCCCCTCTTGATGGGCGCGCGCACCTCTTATAATGGTCATATGGCCCATATGGCCTAGCGCTAGCCCCAAAGGGCTAAGCGCTGGCCCTAACCACCCTTCAGCGCTAAACCTTGGTCACATGTCTTATGGCATATGCCCCCGCGCTAGAATTTTAAAACCATTTAAATAATAACCGTAACCGCGCTAACCATTGGTAAAACGGTGGTAACCGCGCGCATTACCACTAACTGCGCACATTTTTTTTTAACAGTCACATGTCTTAACAATAACCGTTGGCTATAACCGTTAACAAAACCGCGCTTATGGAATGGTCCGCGCTCCCGGTTATATGGCTGGGTTATATGGTAGCCGATGGCTGGGGCTTAGGCCCCGGCCCTTTTTCCCGCCAACCAAAATTTAAACCAAACTTAAATATATTTTGCACCGTTTCTATAACAAGTACTACCACGTGGCCCATTGGCCCGACGGATAATACAAAGACACTACCAAGGGGGAGGTCGCGGGTTCAACCCCCCGCCGACACCAATAACTTTTGACATAGACCGTATTGGCAAATCCCGAGGTGCCACGTGGCAGCCCGTGATTGGGCCACGTGGCACCCAATCACTGGCCAACAAAACGCCACGTGTCATCATCTGATTCGCCGACTGTCAACCAATAATCGCTTACCACTTGTGAAGCCGTACTGCCACATCACTTTGCCGCGTCAGCTCTACCGTACGCACTGTCATCTTGCCACGTCATCTTCCGTATTCCACGTCGTCTGCCACGTCACTCGAGCCACGTCATCTGCTGACGTCATCCATGCCACGTGTCACCCTTCCAGTGGTGACACGTGTCACCTTCAGATTGGCCCAACCGTGTGTCAAAAGTGCCAAATCAGCTTGACACGTGTCACTGCCTGAGGCTGCCACGTGTCATGTACGGACCTGCCATGTGTCCTGTACGGAAGCTGCCACGTGTCATCCCCTCGTGCTGCCACGTGTCCTGTACAGACCTGCCACATGTTGCATTCTGGTTACGCCATGTCAGCTATACGAACATGCCACGTCAACTGTACGGACTGACACGTGTCACTATACGGACAGGTACATTTAGCATCCCAAAATTTTGCCTGTTTGGCTCGACGGACAGAATGTGATATCTTCTCCATACGGACTCCGTTTGACATAAAAATTATACCACCGGAATCAGGAAGACGAGCCGGACGCAATGGTGTTGGTTTCATCAGATTCCGAGCACTTTCACTTTTGAGCATTTTTCATGCCCTAACAGTCTTCTGAATCCGATTTCGGATCAAGAGATATGCCTTACTATCTCCCTCAGTATGTTTAAGGTCTATTCCTTGGATTCTTCTTTTCAAGGTATAGACTCAAGCTCATGGCTCTGAATTATGATCCTCTCGTGGGAATATTCAACATCATTTTCTCTAAAAATTTGGCTAGACTCACAAAACAAACTCACCCTCTTTGACATCTCTTGTTGGGAAGAAAATTTGGGTAGATTGAAAAGGTGGAACTTGGGAGACCCTCCCCCTCATCTTCAACCCCTCTTAAATATTCTCGTCCTGAACATAAAAGTATCTGTTCCTCTTGATCAAAACTCCAAAGACAATAGAGGTCGGGGAAAAATGGGATACTCGGTCAACCAACGGTATCACCTTGAACTTCAAAATCTAGGGCTCCATGAAAAATATAATAAGTGGGGGGGGCATTTGGAACCCTCATATCCTTCAAAAGATAAGTTCCTTTATATTGACCCTTAAACATTAGAAATATCTGACAGGGAAAACTTGGTGAAAAGGGGTATCCAGGTCCCTTTAAGGTGTATTTTTTGTTTTAAGGATTCAAACTCTTCACCTCATCTTTTTTTGAATTTCTCTTTCACCAAGGTACTTTGGAGAAAGGTTATTAAGGAATTATCATTTCACATAAAATGACCCTCTTCAATACATCACATGGTATTTCGATGACCACAAGTATATCTTGGCTCCTTTGAAGGAAATCCCCTCTTCAAAAGAATCTAGCCAACCCTTCCTTTTTTCGTTTATTGGAAAAATGGGTTGGCCAAAACAGAGGAATGTTCAAATATTTAAAATCCTCCCGAGAGTTGGTGGAAACAAAATCTTTTGACCTTCTCCTGGAGCATTTTAACACAATATACATAATATCAAATTATCATGATGCTCTAGACCATTACGAAATAAAATGGATGGAAAGGTTCGTATAAAAACAACCACACCCAACACTTCTCGCATTGGATCAACTTGGAAGCTTCAGCTCAGGACAA
>ML799070.1:144283-183456 GCA_009831015.1 Picea engelmannii | reverse complement strand
TACCATTTGGCAATGTCACAGGAATGTCTCCATATCCCTTGATCTGATGAGCATGGTCATCTCCAAGATATATGCTCGCACCATTCTGTGTTTCTTTAAAATTAGCATACCAATTTTTATTACAAGTCATATGTATTGATGCTCCGAAATCCACAAACGAGGCATCAAAATCATCCGTTTCAGCAGATAAAGCAGTGTTAGACACAAACAACCTAAGATCCCATGAGTCAAAATTCGGGGGTTCATCAATATCATCACTAGCAATAAATAATTTGTGATCTTGATTTGAATATTTTTATGCATAATGAACTAAATGTGTTCTAGGTTTATTCCTAGCCTCATCACTTTTCTTCTTATGACAATCTTTAACCATATGTCCAGGTCGACCACAATAAAAACAACTCTTTGACTCATTCCTATCAGATTGCATAACTTGATTTGGAGATTGTCTTCTCTGCGATGAACTACCTCTCTGACATGAACCGCCTCTCTGCCATGAACTGCCTCCTCTGCCTCTTACTCCTGATCTCCCTCTCGCAGATCTATTATTTGACCACAGTGCCAAATCTTTATTCTGAGGCTTCAGATTCCCGCCCCTCTCTTCCTCTTGCAGCAAAATACCTGTCAGTTCTTCAAACATAGGAGGTTTCTCCCTTGCTGCAAGACATGTTATGAACATATGATAATCTTCTAGCATACCATTTAAGGTAATAGTCACTAGATCAGTGTTGGACATAGTTTCCCCTATATTTACTAGCTTGTCTTTCACCTCTTTAATGCGATCCAAAAATGAACTAATAGATTCATTTCCATCCATCTTAATGCCTAGCAATTTAGTTTTCAGGAACAAAATGCGATTTGATTTGCTAGTTTCATACAAAGCTTTAAGAGTTTTCCATGTTTCAACAGAAGTTGTAGCATCTCTAATATGTAGAATTATGCTATCTTTAACTGACATGCGCAACCATGCCTTTGCCTTGTTTTCACGCTTCTCCCAGTCTTGGATCTGTGTTGTTGTCGCACCTACAGTCGCAACAGGTTTTAGTTCAGTTCCATTCGCAATGTTCCAGACACCATAGCCGTCCATGAGCATCTACATCTTGAATTTCCAGTTAATAAAGTTTGAGCCATCTAACTTGTTGGCTTCGTTGAGGTAGGTCTCTTCCAGTGGATTCTCCATCTCTGCAAGTTAGTCTCTGCAAGTGAATCACCAAGGATATGCAACTCTCTGTCGAGTTTTCTCCTGTGCTGAGCAGTCCGTCGCTCGGCCTTCGGATCCACTGATACAAATCTATCTCTGTTCTTATCTTAAATCATGCATGCATCTTAATATCCAAAATATCCACTTTAAAAAAAAAAACTTATAACTCCCTCTTCACCTTTTTATATAAAAGATATCCACTTTAAATAATAATAATAAAAATGAATAACTCCTTCCACCATTTTCACCTCACACTTTAGTAATAAAAAAAAATTAACTCTTTCACGATTAAAAAAAATCGTGGCACCCTAAAACTCCACGCTCCCTGAAACTCACGCTCAAACAAAATGTACGAAGAAAAATAACAAACTCACGCTTTGATTGAATGCAGCGGCCACTCGTGGGTAAATCTCAATCCATGCAAATATGAAACCACTAATGGACACGCGGAGTGGACTGCCTCGGACCTCTGTTTCCTCCTCTTTGGACGAGCAACCACTGCAATGCTACGAGCTCATGCTTTTGCTGCTCTCCTCCCAAGCTCATGCTTCAATCTCGGAGCCAGTCTCATGCAACAAAGAGATAGGGCGTCTCTCTCTCCCGTCGACTCACGCAGAAAAATAAAACAACTCACGATGATTATCAACACCTCCACGCATGCAAACTCAGGGGTTTCTACACCTCGCCCAATAATAGAGTGCGGTATTTTTGCACCGTAATGGCTTCTAGACTGCGGAAATTTCTTAATTCTAGTGGAGGCACTTGCAGAACTCTGTACCTCACTCTCGTGGCTCTGATACCAAGATAAAATAAACCATGCAAACAAACATGGTGAGGCTACGCTCACTTTTGTATTCATTAATGAAGACAGATTACGTCTTTATATAGGAAAAGACTCTCCGGAGTCTGTTACATGAAAACCAAAGACAACTAGACTCTTAACTAAGAACTGACTCTTAACACGCCTACAACTGACTCTCACAACTGAAGATTATAACTCGTGCTTACAGCTGGTGCTTTCTCCATTATTTCCAAGTGAAGCAATTTACTCTTGGAACATAGGAGTGGTCTCCAACAATCAGGTTGAATATTTCTCCCTCCTGCAAGGATTTCTCATAACTAGATCTAAAAATATAGAGTTCCCAATAGTGGGCGATTCTAAAAACACAAGTATACATTTGACTTAATCTTCCCTTCCTTCCAATGCAAGTTTGAGAGCACTTCTTCTCTGCAACAAAGGTGGACATGGGTGGACAATAGGACACCCCACAACAGAATGGGAAAATAGAGAAAATTAACAAGGAGGAATTTATCTCCCTCCAATTGAGGATTTGATCTCCTTAAATCCATTGATGACCTCTTCGTAAGGTATTGGAATCTCAAGCTCTTAGAAGGGTGGCGAATTCGGCTCAGCAGGGATTTCATCATGGCCAACAAGCATCAAGGTACCAACTCCAACAGGAACTTGATGACCTCTCGTCATTGGTGATATCAATTCAAAGTAGATTGGATACTCTCGCATCCCAAGTTCTGGACGTTCTAGAGTTAAACGTTAATCATAGATAGTCTTTCCCATTGTTGAATGATGAGGTCGATGCTCTAAGAAGTCAGCTGGAGGAAATCTGTCTCCAACCAACCTTCCAGGGCTAGCAAGAAAACACAACAGCTAACACAAGATCTGCTAATTCTAGTCTCGACCCCCCTCCTTTTCGAAATCTCAACATCACTTTGCAACAACCAAAGGATACAAAAATAAAGAATGTGGATGATTGGAATATGTTTCCTCCCTATGTTTTAGTCAGTATGTGCTTTAAATTTTAGATGTGTTTAGGGGTCTTTTTAAGAATCTATACTAGCATATTTTTATACTGGAACAATTGTATATATCATGGATACAATTGTAATACTCAAGATCAACACATTATGGGTTTAGGTCTTGAACTTCTTCCATTTAGAGAATTTTTTCTTTTCCATATAAATGGTTTCTTATATATTATTGAATATTTATATTTTTTTTATTTAAATTTTTTATGTTTTTATTTTTATTTTTCACATGCCATACAAATTTGGGCAAAATCTTAATTTTATATTGTTTAAATTGAGTTTCTAAATTCATAAATAGATTAAACTTGCTCAAAATTTATTGGCACTCTTATTTTTTAACCTTATTTAACCTTAAACCCTAATCTGATGGCTATGCATTGAAGATGCTCGCATATTCTTAGTCCTCCTCCAAAATCAATGGATCTGATTTATTGTTCATAACTTTCTTGCATTTATCAAGGCATCCGTTAAGATGTTTACTTTTTAACATTTACCTAATCACATTAAAAAATTATTGTAAAGATATGTAATTGCCACGTTCCATTTCACTTTTGGGGACACACGTTCTACCTTTCGGCTGTGCTAGTATATAATATTATGAATATAGTGGATATTATACATGGTGCATAATTTTTTTTTTAAACAATCTTTTAAATATACAATTTCTAAATATGCAAATCAATTATCTTAAATTAGAATTTCGAAATATACAAATCAATTATCTTAAATTAGATGGTTGTTTTTTCTGAACTTTTCTACGGTTGAAAGCCACTTATAACTATTTATTTATTGTTTGTTTACGAGTAACGAAAGTAACTTATACCTATTTACTTATTAACGAAAGTTACTTATAACTATTTATTCATTGTTTACACGTAACTGTGATATAGAACAGAAGGAAGGTCGTCGTGCAGATTTAATCTACACCAATGCATTCCAAACTTTCCTGAAACAAATGAAGCAGTCTTAGTTGAAGTGGAGAAGGTAAGTATCAATGGGGGATCAAAGTCCATCGTGACCACTACCTATGGGAATCTAGGGTTTTACACCCGAGTCCACTCAATCTCTTAAAAATCTATGAGCGATTCAGAGCAATTAGGGTGTTGATGTGATGCTCAAAACCATAAAAGGATGCAGAAAAAAGCTTTGGAACTGCGTCACTGTGATAGCCCCTTTAACCTGATGTAATTCAATAAGAATTAGAAAAAAACATGGACCAAAACGTTACATTTGATTTAGCTACACAAGAAGCATTTGTTTTGGTGGTGATTTCATTGGTTTGCCACCTTTGGGACTAGCTGCTGTGTAGCTTTAACTTGTTTTAATACATATAGTCTATGCACGTGCTCGCAAGGCGAAGGTAGATATCATTCATCGATGGCCTTTGCCTAAGTAGACGGCTTCAAGTCAACATTAGAGCAGCTATCGTTCGTATTTGGCTTTATTCAAAGGATCAGAGCTGTCATTGGTATTTGGCTTTATTCAAAGGATCAGAATAGACGGCTTCAAGTCAACATGAGAGCAGGTGTCATTGTTATTTGGCTTTATTCAAAGGATAACATCAGAGCAGGTATAATTGGTATTTGGTTTTATTCAAAAAAAAAAAATTAAAATAGTTAATAACCTTAGAGCATGCTAATCAAAATAAAATTAATAATCAAAAAAATTGTTTTTACGGGAAAAGCCTATATCTATTGGAGATTGATACAATTAATGATCTTTTAATCTTAAATTCTCATCTGATGGTTATGCATTGAATATGCTGGCATATTCTTAATGGTCCTCCAAAATCAATGAGTCAGATTTATTGTTGATAACTTCTTTGCATTTATAAAAGCATCTGTGTTAGCTGCTGTGCTAGTTTAAATTACAACCAAATCACTGTATGAATCCCCTGAGATCACTACAACCAAAATCAGGACCAAGCCACTGTACGAAACCCCCTGTTTATAAAAAAAATAAATATCAGTCAAACTAAGCAGTATACATATCCAACAACGTCTAACTTTTTCTGCCATGGTAAACGTGTCTACTTGTTTGCCCATACATTTCGACGCTGCGTATACGCAAGCTGCTATAATTACCCCTTCTGGGCTATGGGAGGACGCAACACCGTCTAGAATTTTAGAAAGGTTACATTCCAACACTTTGATAGCTGCGGATTGTTTATTAGATAATTTCTGGCCAATATCTGCTCTTTCTCTATCTTTATTTATCTGTTGTAATTGTTAGAAAAATGGCGGAAGCAGTTGTGGAAGTGAAGACTGTGAAATCCCTAGCCGATCTGGGGATTAAGGATTTACCTATTAATTACGTGAAGGACGAGGATGAACGACCAACTGTTGTATACAACGATTTCAGCAAAGAGGTGCCTGTCATTTCACTTGCGAATGCAGGAAACGGAGGGGCAGAACATACACAAGTAATAAGAGAACTCAGAGCGGCCTGTAAACAGTGGGGAATGTTCCAGATAAAAAATCATGGGGTTCCTACAGAACTGAACTCTCAGTTGATGTGTTGTGCCGAGGAGTTCTTTTCGCTTCCAGTGAAAGAGAAGATGCAGTACGCCATACAGGAAGGGAAGTTGGTGGGATATGGAAATGGAAGTTTTATCAACGATGACCCTTTGATGGACTGGAGAGAACTATACGTCACCCCATGCTGTCCAGATCGGGACATCCAAAGCTGGCCTGCAAAGCCAGTTCGGTTCAGGTAACCATATTTCATGTTGTCGATGTTCTAACCGTATGATTATATATTTCTCGGTACTTGAACTGCTATTGTTTCACAGGGAAGTTTTAGCCAAGTACAGCGATGAGATGTTGGAGTTGGCGAAAACGATGCTTGCGCTCATCTCAGAATCGCTAGGAGTTGAAGCTGATGCAATCGAGAAAGCCTGTGGCGAGGTTCAACAGAAGGTTCTCTTAAATTACTACCTGACTTGCCCCCGCCCCGATTTAACGTTAGGCCTCAAGAGACATACTGATCCAGGAACTCTGACCATTTTACTGCAAGACAAAGTCGGAGGCCTTCAAGCCACAAAGGACAACGGNAAGTTTTAGCCAAGTACAGCGATGAGATGTTGGAGTTGGCGAAAACGCTGCTTGCGCTCATCTCAGAATCGCTAGGAGTTGAAGCTGATGCAATCGAGAAAGCCTGTGGCGAGGGCCAACAGAAGGTTCTCTTAAATTACTACCCGACTTGCCCCCGCCCCGATTTAACGTTAGGCCTCAAGAGACATACTGATCCAGGAACTCTGACCATTTTACTGCAAGACAAAGTCGGAGGCCTTCAAGCCACAAAGGACAACGGTAAAACGTGGGCTACAGTGGAACCCATTGATGGAGCTTTCGTTGTAAATATTGGAGACCAAATGCATGTCAGTATTTATATTTATCTGTTTCTCTTTGTAACGTTTTAAGTATGATCTCTGGGAATAAAAGGAAACTGAAACACAATATAAAAATAAAATGGATCTTTACGATTTTTTTTGTTATTATTTTAAATGTTATATTAGGTTATTTAGATTACACACTAACCGTGTAAAGAAAAGAGAAGGACGTTAAATTGCAATTAGGTTTTGGTTTGTTTTTATATTAACATCACATAATTTTTAAAAGAATTTTCTTTTTTTTAATTTAGTAATCATAAAATAGGAATATTAAGTTTTTAAACATTAAAAGATTTAAGATATTTTTTTTGTAATTTAATAATGATAAAATGAGAATATTAAGTTTCTTTGAGATATGAAGGTGGTTAAATTGTAATTATTAATTTTTTTTTTTTTTTTTAATTTAATAATGAAAAGATATAAATATTAACTTTCTTTGAGATATGAAGGAGTGGTATCTAATGAATGGGCTTGAAGATATTAATACTTTTCCCTTTAGATGGTTATCATGCAAGCTATGCAAGCTTTGAAAGAGATTTTATGTGATTATGATTATTGAATTCACAATTGGTTTTCTGGTATCTTGGATAGTATGAAATAAGGTAAGATGGTTTAACTATCCTGCAAGTGAATAAGCTTTCTATTTAAGAGATTTTATGTGATTATGATTATTGAATTAACAATTGGTTTTTGGTATTTTGGATAGTATGAAATAAGGTAAGATGGTTTAACAAAATTATTAAAATATTTTAGTAATAATAAGAAAGGAATTTTATTTTTTCTAAATATTATGGATAACTTAAAAAAGTTTTTTTAATTTTAAAACTCAATAATAAACTACTTTTAATTGATTAAAAGTTAATATTATTAAAAAATTATAAATTAATAAATCAAAACCCCAAAAATATATTTTCCTATATTATAATTGAAATTACTGTTAAATATGCCATCAATGGTGTAAACCTGAGTAACTAAAGGTGTTTCCCAACTTAACAGCTAAAAAAGCACACAAAATAACAATACAACTATATATGAATTCGAACTACGGTAATTGATAAATTGTTTATATTGATTATGCAGGCTTTGAGCAACGGTATTTTCAAAAGCGCAGATCATCAAGCTGTTGTAAATTCGAGTGTTCGAAGACAATCCATAGTGACATTCTACAACCCCCATCCAGACTCCATCGTTTATCCTTTGGATGCATTAACGGCGACGAAAGGGGAATGTCATACTGGTAGAAGATTTGAGCCGTACGTTTACAGGGAATTCTACCAGAGGAAGATGACCAAACACCTTCTGGACAAGGACATCAAACGCAGCAAGGGAACGAGTCTAGTGCAGCAGCCAGAAGTGTAACTGTGCAATTCTGCTCACTTTGGAAACAACGACTGCTCGGCTTCCTTTGGAGAGTGGCCCAACAGACGTTGCATATTTGTAGTATCTATATAACTTGTTCCAGCATATTGCTTAGTTAGACATTTTGTTGCTTGCGCATAGCGAGTTGTTTACCATATAGTGTGGTTAGACTTTATTGTGTCTGAGTTAAAAAGGTAAGTAACAATTATTTTAATACTTAATATATATAAGTATATTGGTATATGGTTAATTAGGTTTACTTAGAGATGTTGGGAGATTGTTTTACCATATAGTGTGGTTAGAGATTATTGTGTCGGAATTAAAAAAGGTAAGCAACAACTATTTTAATATTTAATACATATAAGTATATTGGTATACGGTTAATTAGGTTTAGTTAGGGATGTTGGGAGATTGTTATCCCTCGCCTAAATTCAATGACATGTTATACTCATAAAAACTAACTACATTGTTGTAATAATTTTGGAGCCCTAATATTATGATGGTTTTTTTTTTAATAATATAATTTATAAAAAAATAAAAATATATATTATTTTATATAATAATAATATTTTCTCAAATAAAATCATGTTAAGTTAGATTTACAATAAATTGATGTAATGTATATATATATGTAATTACCTGTGGTTGTGTTATGAATGCAATGTTTATAGAAATGTTAAGTTAGATTTACAATAAAATGATGTGTTGTGTTATGAATGCAATGTTTATAGAAAAAATATCTTAAGCAAATTTATATCTGATATATAATGCAACAACACCATCAATATATAAACAACCTGGATTAGATTTTTTTTTTGAAACAAAAAAGAATTATATATAATGCAATAACACCATCAATATATAAACAACTTCGATTATATTTGTTTTTGAAAAAAACAAGGATTAGATTTTTTGAAAGAAGATTTTCTTAAAAGTGTCAAAAATGTGAGGAATGGTTCATATGTCTTGAGATTTTTCTCTCTAAAATATTAATAGATTTTATGTTAAGATGAATTGAGTCAGTGAATACTTAAGAAAGTGAGTGAAGACATTTCTCAACACAAACTTTTTTTTTTCCATAAAAAATTACTCTTTATATTTATGATAATATAAAACTTTCACATCCAATAAGTCTCTCTTCCTTATGTGATGTATTCCCAGTATATCCACAATAAAACCCCATCCCATAATACCACTTCAAAATTCTCAAATGAGAAAAGAACCAACACTAGTAACATATGGAGGCTATATACTAAACCCCCATAGTCCCAAACTGATAACACAAAGTTCTCAATAATAGCAAAATGGCATACACAGGTGCCCGATACCTTCTTACAAAACAGAGAAAAAGAACCACTCCCTCAAAGATATCCAACTGTGCTAGTAGATGTCTAGGAACTGAAGTGGCCCCTCATGTTTCCCATGACATTTGTAGTAGATTAGATTCCCAAGTTCCTTTACGAGTGCCTTCTTTGATAAGTTATCCACCTCGTGATTGTCTTTTCTGTATACGTGATCAAAGGATAATAATTGGATCTGGTTGATTAATACCGAGACGCTATCCATCCAACTGTCCAATGAGACAACCTGAAGATGGCCTTCCCTGCTTAACCAGTCAATGATTATCTTGGAGTCTCCGAGTACGTGAAGTTCCTAAATGGATAATCGGATTGCCAAGGAGAGTAGTTCCCACACACTAAGTAATTCAGATCGAGTGTTAATACGAGGCCCACAATTAAGGAGCCAGTGGTAGCTTCTTTGATCATTAATCCTTATGATGCCTCTTGCTCCGTTGTTCAATCCATTTTTTGTTGCCGCTCCGTCGAACCAACCCATCGTGCTTCCCTTGTCTAGAACAAGCACCTTAACTCGCTAGATAGCCTCTAGAGGATTCTTTTTATATTCCATGTATGAAAATAAAGCACTATGAATAACATTCAGAATCCTGGGAATGCATTCATCAAAGACCTCAAAGTTGTGCTCCCTATAGATAGACCAACAGATTATAGCCGGGAGAATGGGCAGATGTGAATTTTGGACTCTCTAATATTTGTAGAAGTCAATTAAATTATCCCCCACCCAGCTGCGAGTATAGTTGATAAACTTTTTAAGGCTGATCGAGACCTCCTGCGTGAAGGCGCACTCCAGAAATAGATGTTGAGTCTATTCTGTACTTTTCATACATAGTTTACAAACACCAGGACCTATGGATCCTCTCTTTGTTGAAGGGTCTCCCACGATAGAATTTTATTTTCCATCATTAACCAGAAAAAGAGATTAATTTTCAGTGAACAATCCCAATCCCACGTGGCCTTATGCCAACCACCAGACTTATCGATCCATTTACGACTTTCGACTACTAGATAGATGTTCCTTACCGTTACTTGACCGGACTTGTTACCTCGAGTCCATTTAAGCTTATCAGATTTATTTTGCAATATAATACCATTGTTAATAAGAGCAACGCGGACATCTTTCCATTCAACCCATAAACACCCAATCAATTCCAAATCTTCACTAGATATCCAATTGGATGTGATCCGGCCCACTTGTGACATTTCTTTAGGCTGGAATAGATAATAAATTCATTTTCTATTTATCACCTCAATCAATTCCTCCGATAAAATAGACGACTGACCCATCCCCAAGATGTAATCTTTCCCAATCAAGATAGAGTGCCCATTCCCCGGGCTCCATTCCAACCAATGAAGTAATAGATGGAGGGAATTTAATAAATGTTTCCATACCTTAGAACCTTTCTCCTTTGTAATATCCATTGTTCGGAGCCAACTAGCAGTAGATACAAATGGCATGTACTTATCTTTTATAACCCTATTCCATAACCCCTCCTTCATCAATGCTCTCCAAAGACTGTTAGCAGCCAACACAAACTTAATTCATTGGTTTCCAACATGTTTTATATTTTTAAACATGAGAATAGTTTTATGGAGTGCCTTGAACATACTTTCTTACTCCACTTGATTCATTGTCAGAATTGGTGTGTACCATACCATGATTGCAATTGTTTTCATCTTTACAAATTGCAATTGTTTTTAGTGTGCATAGATATTATCTTCATAGATGTGTAGTTTCCATACCATTATGCATTATCCATTAATTAATTTATTACTTTATTCTGCGAGTATGCATCATGTTTTCTAGTATATATATGTTGTTTGAGCTGTAATTATAAATTGTGCCAATCATATTAGCCATATGAAGGGTGTTGAAATGACATCTTTTCCATACCCATCTTTCTCCTTTTTATCATTTTGTCATTCATTTCAGCCATTTTTTATAGCTTACCTTTGAATGTAACAATATATTTTCCTAAAGGTATGGTGATCAACAATTCATGTTATTTTAGTGAATTAAACTACTGTGATTGAGAGAAATTATCCTTTTATACTCACTCATGGAAAAGTTTCATGAGATATTACCCCAATTGGGTGTGTACAATATGTTGCTACACCGTTTCAGCTCATCAATGTTGCTACGTTGATGTTGAGGATTATCATTGTTGGTACACTGATGTCATTGTATCGCTATCTGGGTAAAAGACAAAAATGCAACTATGGTCCCCTATTTTTCTGCACATTCAAAGGGGAAAATTGTATCTTCCACAAGGGCATTTGTTGGATGTAACAATAACGGTGTCTTATGCACATCCCGTTTCTTCTAATTTGTCACCATTATCATCGGTTGTAGTAGCTGACATGGATGCCTTATAATAAAGTGTAATGTCATCTTATTTTAACCCAGTTTTTGAAACCGGATGACACCTCAAGTTAATAAGTTAAAATAGCCTAAGAATCATGGATTGTCAAGGTTGTTTCTGGAACATTATTCTAAGGTCAGATAAAATAGAAAATGTGAGAGTGACCATTGCACAACAATTGCACACAAAATAATAATTTGTATTACTTAATTAAACTCAGATACAAAGTATATATATATAGTTGGAGTGAGATCCAACAAACTCCAACTATGGAGATGTAGGTTGACAGAATATCTCAACAATCTCCTACAAGACCTCAAACCAAATCCCCAAACTTAGTACAACATTGATGAAAGCATTGTCTCTAATACCCCCCTTTAATGCTTACATTAAAAAAACTTAAAATACTAAAATCACAATTACAAAATTTGTCATTTGTCTGACTCATCTTCATCAATGCTTACACCCACTCTGAATCTTCCAGCTTCCACTCTTTTCTTATCCACACATTCGAGCTTCTCATTTGACACATTTAAAGTACAAAAGCTTATGACCATCTTTGACGTTCTTTGTAGAACTGACGCTTCTTGACCTCCCGAAGGACAATCTCGACATTGAATTATCCTATGGATACACTACCATTTGTTGAATTCCCCTGAAGAGAAAATTTCAACAGTTATATAGGACAATGATCTGATTACTAGATATTTTCAGTAGTCAATCATACAATTGATCTTTTATACACTCACAAACTCACAAGATAACTTGTAACTGACGATCTTGAAGCACCGAAGTACAACAAGTCCCACCAGCATATGACATAAAGTAGACATAATTAAATTAATGATTTTTTCTGATGCCATGGAGAACCACCAATTTAAAATTATGCTAATCCGTTCTATAATTTTGGTTCTTCATATATATTTTTACAAACACTAATTACATTAATTTAAAAACTAATGTAGCTAGTTGCCCCTTCTTTCACCACATACTTCCACACCCAATATAACATACTTCCACACATTATTCATATTGACCATGGTAAGGTTATCAATAAGGCCCAGATCAACCAAATGCTCATGGAGTGTTAGGAAATTACTGTGGTGAAAAACGGATTAACGCAAATCGCAAGGTTTGACCCAAAAAAATGTGTTTTCATCAGAAAACATCTCATATTTTCATTGCGAAAACATCTCGCTGCATACCAGCCAAGAGAGTCGACCCCTCTAACACCATGAACTGCACAGAAACTTTGCAGCATAGAAACTGGACCACAAGATCTCATATTCATGGACCAGTGATCTGAATCAACAATAACTCCTCCATGCAACAGTCCCACAATGCTCATGTCAATGTCCTCCATGCGCACACAGTGATGGAAATGGTTATTTGCACGGAAGACCAATCAACAAATACCCACACACAGGAATAAAAAACTTCACACAATGAACACTCCAACAAATACTTTATTTAGAGAAAATCAACAACACAACTCTCACATCTTCCTGGCCACTCCCGTGATGGATTAAGCCCAACCAAGCTTTGATACCATAATAGAAATTGTGAGAGTGACCATTGCACAACAATTACACACAAAATAATAATTTTTATTACTCGATTAAACTCAGATAGAAAGTATATATATAGTTGGAGTGAGATCCAACTAACTCCAAATATGGAGATGTAGGTTGAGAGAATGTCTCGACAATCTTCTACAAGACCTCAAACCAAATCCCCAAACCTAGTACAACATTAATGAAAGCATTATCTCTAACAAGATAGTCAAAGGAAAATGTATAAAAAACCAACATCTCTAAAGTCGAGGGGAGATCTTTATGTTGTAATCCTATCACACTATAAACATATTTCCATTTAATAGAGAAATTGTTTAAATTATATTTAGTTTCCATTTAATAGAGAAATTGTTTGAATTATATTTAGTAGTGAATGAATATTAATCAAGGAAGTCCTTGTGTGTTACTTCTAGTACCTTGTCTAAGGAGGAAAGACTCCTTCCTTGGCAAGGTACTACTTTGTTTTTATTAGATTTAGTAGTTTTACTTATGTTAGTCTTTGCCTTTCTAATCTTGTGTGCGGAAATATTAATTTACAAAATTGACGTGTGTGTTACACTCCTAGATATAACAACTATTTGTTCTATTGTGTGCGAACAGTCATAATAGTTTTACAGTTCAATGAAGTAATTATTGTGAGTTAGATTAAATTATGTGTTGTGTTGACGATATCAAAATTACAAATTATAGGAAAGATATTCTTGAATGATCCCATCATTTCATGCTTTGTTTTGAGTAGAGTGAGGGTCTATCAGTCATTCAGTGGCAAGGTCATAGTATAGTTTTACTTTTCAAGTTATTTACTTTTCAAAAACTTAGGTTTTTCTTTCCTAAAATTGAATTTAGATTTCGGAAGCAATAGTTGTCTTACGAACATAGTAATTTACTTTCTGTTACATGCAAATGTAATTTCATGCAAGGGTTGTCAATAACTTTCGAGCATGTAATTTCATGCAAGGGTTGTCAATTACTTTTGAGTTGAATAGTTAGTTCTCGTTGGAATTTGAATTAGAATGAATTATTTCCTTATGTAGTTGAGTTAATTTATGCAAGTTTGTTATTCCATTTGATTAGTGTTAGTCTTGAATGACCTTGTTGAAACATTTAAAGAATCCCCTTTTGTAATCATCATTATTCCTCCTACAATTACAACACACAACACCTAAAATGGTATTTGAATAGTTTTCTTGGCATATACAATGCAGGATAGTTTGTAAGTGTTATACGAATCCCTGCTTGATAATTAAATTATCGGTCTTTTTAGTTATTGTTTTAAGAAATTATAAGTTATTGTTTTCAGAAATTAGAAAGGTAATTAGGAAATTGTGAGCCTATGGATGGAAAAGTAAAAAAACCTAACTTTTATTCTGAAAGTAAAAAAACCAAACTTTTATTTATATTAATATTATTGGAATGAAATCTCTATAATTAAAGAGTAAAGTGGGACATGAGAATTAATTGCCAAAGTGGGCTCGAATAGATGTTATCTTCCATAAGAAGAAAACTATGGGAACACCAAAAACATTCATATGTAACAAAATCCACATGGCATGTGGTTAGGTTTAGCATAAAACATCTTAAGCTTGAGAACAATGATTATATTCATAAATCATCGAGTATCTTGAGTTTCATGTATTTTCTTGATCCAAGTAGGTTCTAGAAGAATTGTAAGTGTTGGAAAAGAATATACTATATTGGCCTTTCATTAGTAGGAAGAGAAGGGGAAGGTGACACTAGGGGATTTGAGTTTTTATTAGTTCTTGGAACAATTTCCTATTCTCTACAACTTGATATAATGAATTGATTAACATTATACTCTATTGAAGCACATGTGTAGTCCTATCAAGTTCCTTACTCTTATGTTGCTCCTTTTGAATATTTCATGACACCTTCGATTGTTATTTTTCATGCCTTGTGAGTTCTTGTTTTCTTGTCTTTCCCACTTTCACTATTTTCGTGCACTAATCACATCTTCCCTAGTCTCATTTGCAAAATCCTTCTTTTTTTTATTCAATTCAAACATCTTTTTTTTCTTTTGTTATACCTCAAACAAGAGTGTTTAATGTAATCATGTGAAGTTAGTAACTCAAAAATCCTACTTCGTCAAAGAAACTAGTCACATCCTCTTTCTTCTTTCTCTATGACTCTCTCCACTAGCATGTTAGGAATTGACCAATCAATGGTATCATATTTTTCTAATTATGAAGATAATTTGGAAGTTGTAATTCGTATTCACTAGCTTCTCCATTTGGTTCTTTATCACCTCCATTCTATTCTTCCACACCTCCAAAATCCTCAAAATAACAGATAAGTTCATTTCTATTCAAATTTGTTGGAAATGAATGCATGTTAAGACTTTCTTCATTAGCACTAGAAACAATATTTACATTCATATTGATCATGGCTAACACTAACCACTCACTATGGGTTACTTTCTTGGAAATATCACTTTCTCATTGATGCTTCCCACTACTTGAAAACCATCAATCATATTCAATTCAATAATGTCATTTTGAATATTTTTTGTAGAATTTGTATGTGTTTCATGTGATGCAACTACTTCCATATTTTCTTGATATGCTTCATCATCTAATTGAGTAGCATTGACATGTTCATCATCATCATGCAAGTGTCCCTTAGAGAGGATCAACATGTTCATCATAGAATTTTCACATTTGTCACCATCTATATTAAAATATAGTTAGAAGTGATATCATTGATAATAGCATGTCATGATTTAGTGGCTAGATTCTAGTTCACCTAAATCCAAAATCAATATTGGAGGGTCTAAGAGTCATTTGAAAAGATCTACTAGGAATTTCTACTAATTCAAACCTTTTTACCTCTATCCATGAATTATTTTACATCCATGATTCTCTATTAAACCTAAATCAATTCTTAAAAGGCCCAAACACACTCACATCTAGGGGTTGGAACCTATGAGTAGTGTGTAGACAAAGTGAACAAGTATATGCCCATGTTTTCTTCCTCGTCCATGGTTTGTAAAGTTGTGTGGATTATGCAACCATCACAAATGAACAACTATCTATGTATAGATGTAGACAAATGATAAATAAAAAATATAAACAATTATTCTTTCATCCATGCATTGGGATGTGCAACCATGCATGTTCCTAGCTGGCAATGTTTGATATAGTTCGACATATAACTCTTTCCCTTGAATGAGCAAAACCCATAGATTGATAAACAAATTGCATGTACACAAAAAATATGTGCATTTTCTTCCTACTCTTAGGCATCACTTCTGGCACATTCCTCCTCTGTCTCTTGGAAATTGTCAACATTCTATAGTTCCTTCCAAGTTGTAAACAAGTCTTGTCATGGTTTCATATATGTTTTGGACTATAGGAATTTTTCTCATGTGACTTGGAAAAATTGTCATAGGACTTGGTCCCAACTATAGCACATAAATAAAAATATCTATGTCTATATAGGCCATTTGTTGTTTGTAATACAACATATAGATATCTTTTTTTTCAATCCTGCATACCATGATTTCTCGGGAAATGCATATTTGAAAGTATTTATCCTTGACTAACATATTTTATCAACATTGGTGTTGACTTGTATCAAATCCAACCCATGGATCATCTCAGCCTTCTCCTTACACCAAATATCTATTTCTTTCTCTTCTTGTTTAGCTAACACTATAAGACAACCTTTACTCTTTGTGTGTGATACCATTTACTTAATAATGAAATTATGTTTGTCTAATGCCATATTTTCTCCTCATTTATCTTACCGAAAATCCATTGGTTTCAACAACATATCCTCTTTTTCCAAACATTTGATAACATTTATCTTCTTGGTTAAACTTTAACCTTGCACTATAATTGATGGCGGAGTAGCACCTTCAACCTATACCTCATTACACTCTTAAACATTTTCAATGATATTCTCTTTAGAAACAACATGGTTTAGCTCCTAATGTAAGGAAAATTATTGTAGGTCAACATCATTGGTATTTGCCTTCTTTCCCTTATTATACAAGCAGTGGAATTCTCTCTCACCATGACTGCAAACGATTTTAAACATACAAACAATATACAATAATAGGTGTTTATATAATGTAGAAGAAGATATAAATAGAAACATATGTGACAACATACATAAAACTTTGACAATATCTTGTTTATAAATATTGGCAATACTTGAATTCAAGAAACTTTATGAAGGAGTGTTAATAGTAATCTACTTAGAAGTTTGGAATTGTATAATGAAAACATGGTGCTTTTAGGGATGATAGATGCTAACTTACAGTGCTCTACTATAAAATTTGAAATTTGATTAGTGAATTGTCATTGACATGGATTGCATACTTAATTTTTTAAATATGTGTGTAAGATTGATTTGATTATGATATAGTTGTTGGGAAATTTATTTGTCTAACCCCTTGTGTTTTAGAAGTGTTTAATGGTCTTGGGGGGATTTATTTGATGAATTTAATTAGTTGTGACCATTGATTTCATTATAGATTTCATATTTAGGGATATGTTATTGATCACATTAGAAGGTGGACTTGATAGTAAATGTTTGAATTACTTTGGAAGTGGAAAGAAACAATGGGATATGTCTAGACTTGATGTTAGGAATATTAGAATGAAATATTTGATGCTAGCATTCTATAGATATCAACAAGTCACTATGAAATATGATAAGCAATATGTGGTTCAAGATTCAACATTGTATGATATTACTTATGACAGGCCTAGATTTTTAAGGATTTATTATGTCTTTATGTTGGAACACTAGATGATGTGGCATAAACATGATGTTTTGTATGGAGGATCCATAAGACATGTACTTTAGTGGAATAAAAGTCAATTTCTATGGGCTTAACCAATTTATGGGTTTTTTTAAACTTATTTTAGATGGTTTGCATTATTTTAATATATCGGATATTATATTTTACATGGGGAATTCACTTGTTGACCAATATCCTATCATGTTGATCTATAAATACGGGTCGATTGTGAAAAATCAAGTTAATATATTGTTTTATGGACAAAATATTTGGGGTCAGTTTATAGATATTATGGGTGTCTTATTGGTATTGGGTGATGGCTTATTGGAAAATAAATCAAGTCACAATCAACAATGGATAAAATCTCTTTCAAAAGTAGAAATCAACAATGAGATCCTACCGTCATCATTTTCTGATATTTGTTGAATCCTTCGTATGTGAATGAGATTGAGAGTTGGAGGGGCCTTGCGTCACATACCTTTATGTACTATTTTTCCTAAATTTACTTTCTATTTAAATTGGGAGATTGTTATCCCTCACCTAAATTCAATAACATGTTATACTCATAAATACTACATTCTTGTAATAATTTGGAGCCCTTTTATTATAATGGGTTTCCTCCACACAATATAATTTAGGAAAAAAATATATTAACATGTATAATATTATTTCTCAAATCATGTTAAAGTGGATTTACATTAAAATGATAATAATATATATATGTAATTACATATTATGTTATGAATGTAATGTTTATAGAAAAAATATCATATATATATATATATATAAACAAAGATTATAAATGAAAATCTTTTTAAAAGTATCACAAATATGAGGAATGATCCATATGTTTTTATATTTATCTCTCTAAAAATTTAATATATTTGATGCCTTTCTATGTCTTGAAATTTATCTCTCTAGATTTGATGTCTCTAAAAACTTACGTAGTAGATTTAATATTAAAATAAATTTAGGCAAACTAAGAAAACGAGTGAAGACATTTCTCAACCCAAACTTAATTCTTTGGTTTCCAACATGTTTTTTATTTGTAGACTCGATAATAGTTTTATGGAATGCCTTGAAGATAGCATCTTACTCACTTAGTAGATTTAATATTAAAATAAATTTAGGCAAACTAAGAAAACGAGTGAAGACATTTCTCAACCCAAACTTAATTCTTTGGTTTCCAACATGTTTTTTATTTGTAGACTGGATAATAGTTTTATGGAATGCCTTGAAGATAGAATCTTACTCCACTTCATTCATTGTAAGAATTGGTGAGTCTTGTACCATGATTGCAATTGTTTTCATCTTTACAATTGCAATTGTCTTTAGTGTGCATAGATATCATCGTCATGGATGTGTAATCCCCATACCATTATCCATTAATTAATTTATTACTTTATTCTCTTAGTATGCATCATGTTTTCTAGTATATATATGTTTCGTGAAATTTAATATATTTGATGCCTGTCTTGAGATTTATCTCTTTAGATTTGATGTCTCTAAAAACTTATTTAGTCAATTTAATGTTAAAATAAATTTAGCCAAATTAAGAAAACGAGTGAAGACATTTCTCAACCCAAACTTAATTCTTTGGTTTCCAAACATGTTTTTTATTTGTAGACTGGATAATAGTTTTATGGTTTTTTATTTGAAAACTGGATAATAGTTTTATGGAATGCCTTGAAGATAGCATCTTACTCCACTTCATTCATTGTAAGAATTGGTGAGTCTCGTACCATGATTGCAATTGTTTTCATCCATTTCTCAACCCAAACTTAATTCTTTGGTTTCCAACATGTTTTTTATTTGTAGACTSGATAATAGTTTTATGGTTTTTTATTTGTAAACTGGATAATAGTTTTATGGAATGCCTTGAAGATAGCATCTTACTCCACTTCATTCATTGTAAGAATTGGTGAGTCTCGTACCATGATTGCAATTGTTTTCATCTTTACAATTGCAATTGTCTTTAGTGTGCATAGATATCATCGTCATGGATGTGTAATCCCCATACCATTATCCATTAATTAATTTATTACTTTATTCTCTTAGTATGCATCATGTTTTCTAGTATATATATGTTTCTTACGTTGCAATTAGAAATTGTGCCAATCATATTAGGCATATGAAGCGTGCCTGAAATGGCATCTTTCCCATTGCCCTCTTTTTCCTTTTTATCATTTTTGTCATTCATTTCAGCCGTTTTTTTAGCTTACCATTGATTGTAACAATATTTGCATATGAAGCGTGTCTGAAATGACATCTTTCCCATAGCCATCTTTTTCCTTTTTGTCATTCATTTCAGCCATATTTTTTTTAGCTTACCTTTGATTGTAACAATATTTTTTCCCAAGGTATGTTCTTCCGCAATTCATGTTATTTTAGTGAATTAAGCCTGAGATAAATTAACCTTTTATATTCACTAATGGAAAAAGTTCATGACCTATTACCCGAGGTAGGTGTGTACAATATGTTGCTACATCGTTTGTGCGCATCAACGTTGATGATTATCATTGTTGGTACACTGATGGCATTTGCTGGATGTAACAATAACGGTGTCTTGTGCGCATCAATTTTCTTGTAATTTGTCACCATTATCATTGGTTGGAGTAGTTGACATGGATGCCTCGTAATAAAGTGTAATGTCATCTTATTTTAAGCTAGTTGTTGAAACCAAATGAAAACTCAAGTTAATAAGTTAAAATAGCCTCAGACTCATGGATTGTCAATGTTGTTTCTGGAACATTATTCTAAGGTTAGGTAGTCCAGGGAAATGTATAAAAAAACAACATCTCTCAAGTCGAGGGGAGATCTTTATGTTGTCATCTTATTACACTATAAGCATATTTCCATTTAATAGAGAAATAGTTTGTATTATGTAACAATGTTTCGTATTAAATGAATATTTAATCAAGGAAGTCCCTAATTGTTATCCATTAGATTAAATTATTTGTTGTGTCGACTATATCAAAATTACAAATTATAGGAAAGAGATTCTGGAATCATCTCATCATTTCACGCTTTGTTTTGATCCGAGTGTGCATTCAATTACAATCTGAGATTCTATCATTCATTCAGTGGTAAGGTCATGGTATAGTTCTTCTTTTCCACTAGAAATGTTTCCTTTCAAGTAAAACCTAGTTTTCTTTCCTACAATTAGATTTAGATTTCAGAAGCAATAGTTGTGTTAGGAACATAGTAATTTACTTTCTGTTACATGCAAGTATAATTTCATGCCAGGGTTGTCATTTACTTTCGAGCTGAATAGTTAGTTCTTATTGGAATTTGAACTGGAATGAATTATTTCCTTTTGTCGTTGAGTTAATTTCCGCAAGTTTGTTATTCCATTTTATTAGTGTTAGTATTGAGTGACCTTGTTGAAAAATTTAAAGACTCCCTTTTTGTAATCATCATTATTCCTCCTAAAACTGCAACACAGCACCTAAATAAGCATTTGAATGGTTTTTCTCTGCATATACAATGCACTATGGTTTTCCCTGTATTATACGAATCCTTGCTTGATAATTAAATGATCGGTCTTTTTAGATATTGTTTTAAGAAATTAGAAAGGTAATTAGGAAACTAGTAATCCTATAGATATTGTTTTAAGAAATTAGAAAGGTAATTAGGAAACTAGTAATCCTATAGATCCAAAGATAAAAAACCTAACTTTTATTTATATTAACATTCTTTGAAGTGGGACCTAAAAATTAATTAGAAAAGTGGGCTCCAATAGATACTAATCAAGATATTATCTTGCATAAGAGGAAAACTATGGGAACACCAAAAGCATTCATCTTTAAAAAAAAATCCACATCTCATGTATTTAGGTTGAGTATAAATCATCTTCATCTTGAGAACAATGCATCTTGAGAACAATGAGTATATTCATAATTCACCGAGAATCTTGAGTTTCCTACATTTTATTGATTGTGTTTCATTTCTTGCATCCAAGGTGGAATAAGGAAAATATAGTTCTAACTTATTCTCTATACCCCTAGAAGTATTGCAAGTGTTGGAAAATAATATATTATATTGGCCTTTGACTAGTAGGAAGAGAAGGGGAAGGTTACAGTGGGGGATTTGAGTGTTTATGAAGTCTTGAAACAATTTCATATCCTCTACAGCTTGATCCAATGAATTGATTAACATTATGTACTCTATTCAATCCCATTTGTAGTTCTATAAATATCGCCCTTCCTTTGTTTCTCCCTTTGAATATTTCACAACACCATCCATTGTTATTTTTCATTCCTTTCGAGTTGTTTATGGTGTTTCTTTTTTTCTTTTCTTTCTCGCTTTCACTGTTTTCATGCAATAATCACATCTTCCCTCTTCTCAATTGAAAGATCCTTATTATTTTTATTCAATTCCAACATCATTTTTTTTCTTTTGTTATACCTCGACCAAGAGTGTTTAATGTAATCCCATGATGTTAGTAACTCAAAAATCCTACTTCATCAAAGAAACTAGTTGGATCCTATCTTTGCTTTCTCTACGAATCTCTCCACTAGTAGCATTAGGAATTGTCCAAGCAATGGTCTCGTATTTGGCTCATTATGAAGATCATTTGGAAGTTTTTATTCTTCTTCACTAGCTTCTCCATTTGGTTTTTTATCACCTCCATTCTATTCTTCCACACCTTAAAAAACCCTCAAAATAACAGATAAGTTCATTTCTATTCAAATTTGTTGGAAATGAAGGCATGCTAAGACTTTATTCATTAGCACTAGAAACTATATTTACATTCATATTGATCATGGCTTCCACTAACCACTCAATATGGGTTACTTGTCTTGTTAATGACAATTTCTCATTAATGGTTATCACTATTTGAAAACCATCAATCATATTCAATTCAATATTGTCATTTTGAATATATTTTGTAGAATTTGTATGTGTTTCATGTGATGCAACTACTTCCATATTCTCTTTATATGCTTCATCATCTAATTGAGTAGGAATGGCATGTTCATGATCATTATGCAAGTGTCCTTTAGAGAGCCTCAACATGCTCATCACAAAATTTTCACATTTGTCACCATGTACATTAAAGTATTCGCTAGAAGTGATATCATTAATAATAACATGTCATGATTTATGGGTTAGATGCTAATTCACCTAAATCCAAAATTGATATTGGAGGGTCTACGAGTCATTTGAAAATATCTACTAGAAATTTAATTCAAATCATTTTACCTCTATCCATGCATTATTTTCCATCCATGATTCTCTATTAAACCTAAATCAATTCTTAAAAGGCCCAAATACACTCACATCTAGGGGTTGGAACCTATGAGTAATGTGTGTATACAAAGTCAACAAATCTATTCCCATCTTTTTTTCCTCCTCCATGGTTTGTAAAGTTGTGTGGCTTATGTGACCATCACAAAATCAACAACTATCTATGTATAGATGTAGAAAAATGATAAAACAAAATTATAAACAATTATTTTTTCATCCATGCATTGGGATGTGCATCCATGCATGTCCCTAGATCACACTGTTTGATATAGTTCTCCATATGACCCTTTCCCTTTAACAATAAGAACCCAAGGATTGATAAACCAATTGCATGTATGCAACAAAATATATGTATTTTCTCCCTACTCTTAGGCATCACTTCTGGAACATTCCTCCTCCGTCTCTTGGAAATGATCTACATGCTCCAATTCCTTCCAAGTTGTAAACAATTATTTTCATGGTTTCATATATGTTCTAGACAATAGGAATGTTTCTCATATGACTTGGAAATTTTTTCATAAAACTAGGTGACAATTGTAGGGAATATCTATCTCTATATAGGTCATTTGTTGTTTGTAATACATCATATAAATGTCTTTTCTTCAATCCTACATACCATGATTTCCCAAGAAATGCATCTTTGAAAGGATTTATCCTTGACTAACATATTGATCGAAATTGGTCTTTACTTGTATCAACTCCAACCCATGGATCATCTCACACATCCCCTTACACCAAATAGATATTTCTTTCTCTTATTGTTTCGTTAACACTATAAGAGGGCATTTACTCTTTCTTTGTGAGACCATTTAATTTATAATGAAATTATGTTGGTCCAATGCCATATGTTGTCCTCATTTATCTCATTGAAAATCCATTGCGTTCAACAACATATCCTCTTTTTTCCGACATTTGATAACATTTATCTTCTTGGTTAAACTTGAATCTTGCACTATACTTGATGGTGGAGTAGCACCTTCAACCTATTCCTCATTATGCTCTTAAACATTTTCAATGCTATTATCTTTATAACAACAGTGTGGTTTAGCTCCTAATGTAAGGAAAACTATTATACAAGCAGTGGAATTCCATCTTACCATGACTGCAAAAGATTTTAAGCATACACACAATATACAATAATCAGTGTTGATATAATGTAGAAGAAGACAGAAATAGAAACATGTGTGACAACAAACATAGACCTTGACAATAGCTAGTTTATGAATATTGTCCATAATTGAATTCATGAAGACATTGTCAATAATAGTAGTTTGGCATTGTATAATGCAGACATGCTGCTTCTAGGGATGATATATGCTAACTTATATTACTCCACTATAAATTTTTCTTTAGTGAATGGTCATTGACATGGATTGCATACTTATTTTTTAAATGTGTGTGTAAGATTGATTTGATTATGATATAATGGTTGGGAAAATTATTTGGCTAATTGTTGTTCTTTAGAAGTGTTTAATGGTCTTGGGAGATTTATTTGATGAATTTAATGAGTTGTGGCCATTGATTGAATTATAGATTGCATATTTAGGGATAGGTTATCGATCACAATAGAAGCCAGACTAGATAATAAATGTTTGAATTACTTTGCAAGTGGAAAGCAACAATGGGATATCTCTAGGATTGATGTTAGGTAGATTAGAATGAAATATTTAATGCTAACATTCTCTAGATATCAATAAGTCACTCTCAAATATGATAATCAATATGTGATTAAGATTGAACATTGTATGATATTACTTATGGAAATCCTATATGTTTAAGGATTTATTATGTATTTATCTTAGAACAATAGATGATGTGGCATAAACATCATGTTTTGTATGGAGGACCCATAAGCCATGTATTTTAGTGCAATAAAAATCAATTTCTATGGGCTCAACCAATTTATGGGATTTTTTAAACTTATTCAAGATGGTTTGTATTATTTTAATACATATAATATTATATTTTACATGGGGACTTGACTTTTTGACCAATATACTATCTTGTTGATCTATAAACATGGGTCTTAGATTGTCAAAAATCAAATTAATATATTGTTTCGTATTAATGGGGATGAAGATTTTTTTTAATTGAAGTAGTTTTATAGGTATCTTTGGTTGATTTTTTTTAATTGAAGTAGTTTTATAGGTATTTTGGATTGAGGGGGGGTGGGGTTATAAAGATTCTGGGTATCTTATTGATATTGGTTAATGTCTTGTTGGAAAATAAATCAAATCGCAATCAACAATGGATAAAATATCTTTCAAAAGTAGAAATCAACAATGAGATCCTACCTTCATCCTTTTATAATATTTCTTGAATCCTTCGTATGTGAAAGAGATTGAATTCTTTTATACCTCTATATGTACTATTTGCCCTAACTTCACTTTTTATATTTTAAGTATGTAGCGTTTTATCCCTAAGTTTTTATGGCTTACTTTGTTGGAGGCCGATTCTATGCATTCATAAAATCCCATAGCTTGATCCCATATTTAGGGACAAAGGTGTTCAGAGTTCAAGGGGACTTCTTTCAAACCTAATTTTTCACTATGTGGGCCTCCTTTTGAGTGGGTGATTTTGATTGGGAGAATAAGGTTTTGGGTGTTTTACAATGGTATCAAATACAATGTAGAACACATATGATCCCTCGACATAGCCTCATGGAGCTGTGTATAATTTCCTATTTTTAATTATGCATGGAAAGAATTATGTTTACCTTGATTTTATTAATCTCAACCAATGATTTGAAATGAATCCAAACCAACAAATGGTTGTAATAATTACTACCTACAAGCCAATTTGACAATTTATGAAGGTTAGAAGCCTATGAAAATTAATGCAAATGTAAAAAGTGAATAAGAAGAAAGAAAATTAAAAAAATAGAGAATTAAATGAAATAAGAAAAATAGAACATGAGAGACTATTGAGAAATTTGTAATGAAGGGTCATGTTGTTGTACTTCCCCTTAATCCCAACTATCCATATTTATTCCATGGTTTTCACTCTCAAAGGGATTTTTTTAGTCAAGAGAGGAAGATGCATAGAAATCTAAGAGATGCATTGTACCAAAGAGTGCAAAAATAAAAAAATAAGTCACCATTTGAAGTTAATTTTCTCATTTGGGATTCTAGGTAAACACTATGTCTTGTGTTTGGATTACTTTGTAGATGTGAAGTTTCCTATGTGTGAACTTTGTCTCTCAATTTTGTTTATGGTCTACAATGATGAATGTCTTTATATTTTTTCTAAATATAAAGTATGACTTATTGGTGTTCTTATCTATCTTCAATACACTCTAAATATATGAATTTTGTATATGAATTTTGTATCGAAATGGATAATCATATAGTATACTTTTGTTAACAACACTTAGGAATTATTTTCCCATTCATATTTTCTGAATTCCATTGAATTTGTAATGATATCTATCCATTTAATGGAGTGAGTGAGAGAAATGAATATAAAAACAAGGTTGTTGCAATTTTTTGGTTGAGTTTCTATTTTCAAGCTCAATACTTTAGCGTTTGATAATTCATAGATAATTTGATCATTACTTTAGCATTTGATCATTCATAGGTAATTTGTCTTTGAGGAAGGAAATGTGCATTTTCCATCCATTTGATGAATGAAGGCCACTTTGCAAGCCATACTTGGTCAAACAAGCCTTACACACTTTGTGTGAGATGCCTCTTTCTCCGGAGGTTAATTTATTAGTTTGGTCCTTGTTTTATTTCCTTACTAACAATTGATATAGATTATGGAGACCAATGGGAATCCATAAAATCTATCTACACCATTTGCCTGAGGTTGCTACATGGCAACTTTTGTGAAGGAATTGGAGAGTGGCCTACTCTCACCATCATACATTTCAAGGGTCATAATTCTTACTCAGAGCTCAAAGAGCTCATTCTAGGACATTCACCCCCTCTTTACAAAAAAATCAACCTTAAAATATGCCCATCTAGAATATTTGACTTCTGAGATCAAATGGTAATGGTGAAAGAGAAGGTGATGCAAATCCTTTAATACTAAATGACATAGAATAAATATAAAATGGGACCTTTTCGCAAGAAGCTTGATATTAGAGATAGAACTCATTCGACAACTCAGACATCCTAAAAAGATGAGTGAGGGACCATTTTTTAAATATATTCTAGACCTTCACATCAAATGCTCTCTAACTTGAAGGTGGGCACATCAAAGAAACATAACTATTAAATTTTATAACTATACTATACCTAACAAGTCTCTCTCTAGAATCCGTGTATGTAGGAATTGGTAGAAGCTACCAACATTGTTGTAACATACCCTACCCACTTTTCTTCATTAGATTGAGGTGTTCACAATTTTCTTCTAAATTACCTATCTCAATCACAACTCTAATAGTAATTCTTCACTTATAGGTTAAATATGCTCCTTCGGATCTTTCCAAGGACTAAATTTACACTCATCTCCGAGCTCTGGGTAAGGATTTAGGGGCTCCTATAATTCTTGCACGTTTTCCACGACTTTTCTTCAATGTGCCTACCCACTTCATCATATGGGGTACACTAGCACAGCCGCTAAATTGCTGCTGGTAAACGCCGAAAAGCTTAAGGCTGATAAAATAAAACGAAAAATATAAAACGATGAATTGTAACCGGAAAAAACAATACCAACCCCACCCCAACCAGTCCCAAAGAACTCAGACATGCATCCAGAGCCACTGTGTCTGCATTTATCATATCATCAGAAACTGTTCAAATAAATTCATTTAAAAGGAAAAACCCCAACCAGTACCGACGAGCTCATACGTGCATCAAGAGCCAGCGTATATGCATTTATCATAGCATCGGAAAACATTCAAATAAATTATATGCATTTATCATAGCATCGGAAAACATTCAAATAAATTCATTCAAAAGAAAAAAATAAAAATGCTTTACACAGTACAACTTAGGCGAATAGATAACTGGGAACTGGAAAAAAATGTTTTAACCCTAAACTGTCTAAATTTATAGGTCTAAATTTTAACCCTAAACATTTTATAGGTCTAAATTTTAATGTTATGATGTTTTTTTAATATTACTTGTCATTTTTTATCTTTCCTATCGGCTTATATAACCAGCAACAATGAAACTAATATGGCTATAAAAATAGAAGGCATATTAAAAGATATCGGCTTATATAACCAGCAACAATGAAACTAATATGGCTATAAAAATAGAAGGCATATTAAAAGATAAATAGAACTGGCAACCATAATAGAAGGTATATGGCTATTAAAATAAATATAAACCAGTTTAGGGTTAAAAAATCCCTCACACAAGGCTCATGAAAATCCCTAATATAAACCAGTGTAGGGTTAAAAAATCCCTCACACAAGGCTCATGAAAATCCCTAATATAAACCAGTTTAGGGTTAAAAAATCCCTCACACAAGGCTCATGAAAATCCCTGGTTCAGTAGATTATCAACCCTAAACAAACAAAGGAATTCACATTACTCTAGCCATCCTTAATAAAACCTTAACAGTCAACCTTAACAGCCTTTGCGAGGGAGCGCCTTGATTCTAAACGCATAAGCATTGGCTCCCTCTTTCAAATATTTCCAGCATGAAAGCAACGACTTTATAAGCATTAATATATTATTCCCGGCAACAAATTTACTGCTTGAAATTTAAAAGGAAAACAACCAGCATCTCTCGACTACAGTTTCCCATATATGTCAAAAGAACAGGAAAATAAAAAGAAAGAAATACAGAAAAGGAAGAGAATGAACACCTCGGTGACCACTCGAATTTTTCCCCGCGGAATCCCTAGTTCAGGATAGATTTATAGCATCCCATGGTTCCACCTCCTGCACTGCTCTGCGATGTAATGGGTCGCACGGAGCTTCAAATTCCAATCCGATACTTTCAGTGAATCGATAGATGGGAGGCTTTTGTTATGGTCGCGCGATTCTGCTAATTGTTATGGGTTTCTCATTGGTTTCTCTGCTTTTATTTCTATCAAGAGCTATGCGGGGCTGACCTCAAGATCAAATGGTTAGAATATTTTGATGCATCATATAGAAATTAACGCCCGCGAACCAAATCTATCAACACAATGTCATCAGGGCAACGCATTAAGCAAGGCGTTCACAAACGATCACAGAATGCATGGCTTAATGCGTGGCGGTTCAGGTCATGAGAGGGCGGTTCAAGGTCGTGGCATCAGAGGGAGGTAATGCGCGGAGGTTGTGGGATCAGAAACGAATGGTGCTCCAACATAAAACGTGTGGAGTGATATAAACGTGGCATGTATACATATTAATTTTTTTTAATCATTTGAACGTGTCAATTATATTCTTAATCATTTGAACGTGTCAATTATATATGCTAACAGTAATTTTTTTAATATGATTAGGTAAATGTAAAAAAGTAAACATGTTAACGGATGCCTTGATAAATGCAAGAAAGTTATGAACAATAAATCTGACCCATCGGAGGACGACTAAGAATATGCGAGCATCTTCAATGCATAGCCATCAGATTAGGGTTTAAGGTTAAATAAGGTTAAAAGATCATTAATTCTGCCCATTGTCAATAGGTATACGCCTTTCTGCGTAAATATGTGCTGGCACCTCTATAAGAAAAATAGTCAAAGGATTGATTAGAGGCGTACCCCACGTGTTAGTATAAAGAAATAATACAGACATCGATGACAACAAAACGTCGAGGGTGTGGAAACTACAGAAAAAATTCCACTGATGAAAACCAAAACTGAGAAAATTTTGGGTGAAAACCAAAACTGAGAAAATTTTGGCCATCGATGTGAGGTTTATATCACTCACCAAATAAGAGAAAAGTCCAAGCATCGATGTGCGGACGAGATAATTTGCACCTAGCGTTGATGAATTGACAAGGTAGGTTGCACCGATGCGTCCACGAGGTACTTAGCGCTAATGCGTCGATCAGTAATTTGCATTGAGAATCAACCTGTCGAAGATGTAATTTGCACCGAATGTCAATATGCCGACGAGGTATTTTGTGCCAAGCACCGATGCATTACTATCCTGTGCAATCGTTGATGGGAAAAAATTTCATCGGCTGCCAAGGGAAATTTGAGCTAGAGGCTTCAAATTTAATGGTAAATATGCGAAATGTATATTTTGAAGGAAATCTATTTGGGCTGATTGTAGTAGTCCCAATCTTTCCACAGTCATCGCGTCTAAACTATCGTAGGATAATTTTTTGCTCAAATGGAGCAGCCAACTACAACCTTGTGGCTTTGCTAACCCATGGAACATTACCACCAATACATCTTAAATTCCCATTGGTTCATATATCTCATAATTTCTATCTTAAATCCATGAGTGAAAGTGGGAAATATCCTTGAATTGGTCCATATATCTCATAATTTCTATCCTAAATATATTAGTGAAAGTGGGAAATATCGTTGAATAAAAAGGGATATCAAATAAACATGGTGAAAGTGGGAAATATCGTTGAATAAGAAGGGATATCAGATAAACATGACTTACAAAATCACGACATACATGACTTACAAAATCACGACATAGTATGCTCAAAACCATAACAATATTATACTAGCCTAACCACTCAATACCGTGTCTGATGAACGGCAAAGCTTCTTCCCATAGGTTAATCGCCATTAGAACCCTAAACTTAGTCCGCTATCATGTCTCCTGCAGGTTACACATGGAAAACATGGCAAGTATATTAATCAACTTTGCAATAATTTGTGTTAATCATCATGGGCTCTAATGACTAACGAACCCAAAATGACAATGATAGGAGAATGAATATTCTTCTCTCACAAGCACATTACATATTTTTTTATTAAAAAGTTGATTAATGAAAATTTTCTATATTTTTTTTATTAATAAATAACATCATACCATCTCATTAAATCCATGAGGAAATAAATATCCTACAAATCCTCATTTCCAAAACTTTAAACATGTTTTATTTCAAACTTCTACTTTAAGTGTATTGTTGCATACACACATAAGGAATATCTAACAACCTAATACATTATTGCACAGAGAAAATAATAGATTACACACATTAAACATTCCAACCATTCTTCACAAAACAAAGAAATGAAGACATATACAACATAAGAATAGGGTAAATATACATTTCATCAATTTAAAATACTAATACAAATCTTTATAGAGCCATGATGAACTTTTATCTATTTAAAATTTATTATCGAAACAAACTAGCATAGGGTGACCTATTTTCACCCAACTATAAGCTCTATTGCAATGGTATTATTCTAGAAGAAATGAAGACATATAGAACATAAGAATACGGTAAATATACATTTCATCAATTTAAAATACTAGTACAAATCTTTATAGAGCCATGATGAACTTTTATCTATTTAAAACTTATTATCCAAACAAGCTAGCATAGGGTGACCTATTTTCACCCAACTATAAGCTCTATTGCAATGGTATTATTCTAGAATAGGTCATCCTTTCAGATACCACAATGGTGAAATTGACATTATTGGGAACTTTCTAAGCTCTGAATCAACTCACAATAGAATAAAATCCCTTGGGAAAAATATATTGGGTTATCAATAACAAAAAATATCTATTGAGCACTCCACTCCCTATCCCACATAGTACAAGGAGAGAATTCCCTTCTTTTCTACATAGTCCTTTAGAATCCTCTCCCTCTAGTTCTCTCACATGCAAGTTCAACAGGTTCCGAGTTGCAATTCTGTAACTCGAATGATTCCCCTACTATGGCTAGCTCTCTTGGCCTCAATAAGTTGATGAGAGGACATTCTCACCCACCTCTCCCCATATATTTATTGGAATTATTCCCATCATATGAGTACTTTCTCATATTCTCATAATTAGGGAGGTGCTTTCTTCTACCAACCTCCTTACATTCATTCAATGAATATCTTTGAATAAATAAAAAGAGAAAAAAATGATATTTGCTCACAAAATAAGTTGGTGAGGAGGCCTCAAATATTTGACATGCATAAACCACATTAGCTAGGCCCCACTCTTCCCCAATCATGATATCATGGACCCTATGGTTTCTCATTCATGCATAACCCACTTTAGCCAAGCCCCACTCTTCCCCAATCATGGGATCATGGACCCTATGGGTTCTCATTCTCAATTAGTTATTTGGATTCTTTACTATCTAAAAATAAAGTATATATACAGTGTTTGATATGTCATATTACCATGGCATGGTAATTGAATATCCATCTTGAAATAAAACAACATTAACCCTAATTAATTACAAATTAATCAAGAAATCAAAATCACGACATTACATCCCCTCACCTTTGAAATAACATCATCCTTAGTGTCCTGTTATTCATAGCATTATCCTTAAGATGAAAATAAAAAGGGGTATGTCTCTTTCATGGCATCTTCCATATCCCATATGGTTTCACTTGGACCAAAGTTCTTCCATTGTACTTTTACCTAGGTGATGGCTAGGTTCTGGAGCAATGTTTCCCTTCTTTCTAGTATACATAATGGTTCTAGCTAGAACTCTCCCTCGCGTTCCACTTGGATCATAAACCAATCAATGATATGGTTAGAATCATGAGTATAAGTTTTAAGAAATAAGACATGGAACGCATCATGTGTTTTAACATTAGGAGGTAATGCAAAATTGTATGTTATGGCTCTCACTCTTTCTAATATTTCAAAGGGTCCTCAATATAGAGGTGCAATCTTAGCATAGGTTCCTAGCATCAAAAAACTCCTTCGAAGTCTAACTTAGAGATACAAGTGATCTCCCACCTTAAATTCTTTGTGGGTTTTGTTCTTGTTTGTCTAATGTTTTTTTTTTTTTTTTCTGTTTTGGGATTCTCTTAGATTTTTCTTAATTTTAATGCCTTCTTCCCCCATTTACGTCAACATATCTGGACCAAGAAGAATTATATTGACTGGATTATCCCAATTTATGATTAGGGTGTCGCACTATCTACAATAAAGTTGAAGTTCTTTGAAGTGACTCATCTTCAATGATGCTTGATAATCATGGTGTTAGTTATCCTTCACATTCACTATAGCCAACAGGAAGGCGGTCATATTTAAGTGTTGGCACTGTGGCATATACAATTTCGAGTATGGAGCAGGCTAAGTGGGGAGCAAATAGATCCCATCTTTAGGAAACAAAATGATCGAGCAAGATTTGGGTGGTTTGAGTTTCACATGGATCAAAGTTCAATGCATTTTAGAACCTTACCCCAGGGGTTTTGTCCCATTTTAAACCAACCCAGATGGTAAAAAAATTGATCAGGTTCTGGATTGGATGGAAATTTAATTGCTCCCAAGTTAGCCCACTTCTTTTGAGTATAACCTCAGTTATTATTTAATAGATTTTTTTTATTGACCCTTAACTCCCATTTTTTTTATGTAGTTCGTATCTTTTATCAATTTAAGAAGCATTGTTTTTAATAAGTTAGGGATTTTTAGAGACGTCAAACTATTCATTCTGAAGAAGTTGGTTTGTCTACGCATTAAAATTGAACCATAGGTGAAGCCATGTTCTATGAAAAGTTATTATTTAATTATTATTTTTTATTGACCCTCAACTACCAATTTTTTTTATGAATTTCGTATTTTTTATTGTTGGGTAGAGGAAGAAAAATAAAGAACAAAACCAGAGCATACATGAGCTATATTAAACACACATGAAACCAATATAAACAAACACAGACTTGACATAGTGATTTATGTGGAAACCCAACTCGGGTAACCATAGGTAATGATTATCGGTCTTTTGTTATTCAAGGGAGAACTACAATAGCCTTGATAGGAACACAATCACTCTCTCCTTTCACACTCGCTCCTCTCTAGCTCGCATTATGGTCTACCTCTATGGGTATGCTCCTATATATAACATTCATCACTCAGTTACATAGACTCATCATGAATCGATCACATAGTTACACGAAGAGTTCATAAGTAGCTTCCATGCATGCGCGTCTGCATGTGTGTCTGCATGTGCATGTGCATCTGCATGTGACCGCATGAGAAAATTTGTTGGCATGTTTCCAAGAATATCCACCTTCACAACAATTTACCTCATATATCATTCCCTTAATTAATTCACTACCTTTTTGCAAACCAAGAGAAGTCAGACACCACTGTAGCTTCTCTAAAAAAAATGTTGCATGAACATTCTTGCGTGATTCACTCTAGCATGGACCATTTTTTCTCCATCAATAACCTGCCTAATAGACCAATGCACTTGTCCAAATCTCATTAATCATAACCATAGACCAAATAATTGCAACCACTATAGGTGATACTTGTTCTTTTGTGTTTGAAGCACCCATTCCATGCTCGTGACCTAGTTTTGTCATGTGTCTACTAATAACACCAATTGCATCTGAAATGCTCACCATTTCTCCATCGCAATCATCAAACTTCCTACTAGCATATAATACTCGAGACATATAACCCTTTTATTCTTCATCAATTAGGACATAAACCTGAAGAGAAATTACAATGGAAGGCCAAAGGGATTTTACCAGTTTCACATTATTCATACTAGATTTCCTAAGTATCTTATGTTGTAATAACCAAGCTTACCATATTTCCTATCTCTGTGTATTTTCATGCCCAAGATTTCTTTTGTTACTCCCAGGTCATTCATAACAAATGTCCTAACCAACTAAGCTAACCTATTGATCTCAACCATGCATGTGCTTGCAACAAGAATAACATATAACACCAAGATAATGAATATACCATAAACACAATGGTTATACTCACTTCTTCTAAAATTTGGCTCACCATGAAGGAATCAAACATCTTGTACCATTTTCTTAGCATTCTTAAGGCCATACAATGATTTTTTGAGTTTGCAAACAAATCTCCTGTTGCGATTCTGAACTAACCATTTTGGTTGTTCCATATACATCCCCTTATAAAAGGAGATTCATCAAATACTGCTCCACCTCAAACTTTGCATTCAAACAAATTTGACCAAATCCATCCAGGTAAGACTTCACCGCTTACCTCCAGTCCCATTTATAATGGATTTCACCAAACCTTTTATAGGCTTCATTACATGCAATCCATGGACACAATACCACGAGATACCCAAAACACATGGACCCGAAAAATCACCTGGTTTGACATAAAAACAGATTTAACTCATTAACTCTTTCACCGAGTTAAGTCTAACCCAACATACATGCCTCCCCACATTTTCAATCTACCTAAATATATGTCTACACTTTTCATAGGTGACCTGATAAACCAGGGGTATGCATGCCTATCCATGTCTTACAGACATATGACCATTTACATGCAATCAATAATTCCTACAAATCCAACGTAAATACAATATTTTTTATTTTTATTTATTTATTTTTATTTCACGGTGACTCAACCAGCAACGCCCTACACCTTCTATGCGAACACAGGTGGAGAGACACAATGGACAAACAAAACTTCATCAACCATACCTGTAGCTGAATTTTCTTCTATTGTGGAGTCCTCTTTGGATGCTTGTTGCATTTTCCAACAATCCTTCTTGAGATGCCCAGATTTGCCACAAAACCAACATTTTGCCTTACCCTTACTGTCTTTTGACTTAGACCAGGTTGTACCTTTCTGATCTTTCCCTCCTTTTGTAGATCGACCTCTGAACACCATTGCTTCTTTTGTTGAGGTTTCTTTACTAGATGTTTTCCTCATATCCTCACACAACAAACCTCCCACAATAGTGTCATAGTCAATGGCATTCGTTGTGTTAAACCACACAGTTGTGACTAGATGATCCCAAGACTCAAGCAACAAACACTTATCCTCATCTTTGAACTTTACTTCCATATTAGTTAGTTGACAAATTAGAGTATTGAAGACATTCAAGTGATTAGTAATTTTCTTACCTTCTTTCATCCTCAAACTCTAGAACTGCCTCTTCAAGAAGATTTTGTTTGACAAGTTCTTTGCCATATACAGACTCTCGAGTTTGGTCCACAAACCTGGTGTCATCTCCTCTTCAATGATGTTAAACAACACCTCATCTGCCAGAGACAAACGAATAGTACTGAGGGCACTTGCATCGAGATCCTCCCAATCCTCATCTGCCATGCTTGTCAGTTTTTTTGTCTTTCCATCCAACACCTTTTGCAATCCTTGTTGCACAAAGAGATCCTACATCTTAATCTTCCATAACACAAAGTTATTCTTACCGCTTAATTTCTCCACCTCAAATTTAGAACTCTGCACTTTCTCCATTCGAAAAAAAACACCTATCCAAAACTAAGATTGTAATACTAGGTATTTTATGATGAAACAACAATAATATGATATGATATTATTAGAAAAAAATTTAATCCAAAATATATATGTAATATTTTAAAAAAACCCCAAAAAAATATCCACCTTTTTTTTCATTCAATAAAAAGGTCCACCTCTTACCATGAAACGATCCTCCACTCATGCTCATTCAAAAAAGGTGATTATACCATGTGAATAAAATAATCCACCTCACCTTTTTACCATATTAAATTAATATTGTTTTTTGCATAAGAAAAAAAAAAACAAAAAACAAAAAACCTTAAAAGACTTTAGTTTATACCATGCATGCCAATACCATGCAAATTTTGATTTTTTTTTAATGATAGGCGCTCCTTAATAGGTGTAAGGTTGTGTTTCGAAAGTCATAATATATATAATACCCGATGAAAGGGAGGGTCAGAAGTTGCGGAAGGGGAGCCTCTAGGTTGGAAATCAACTTTCCCTTATTATGTAAGGATTGATATTTCTTAAGTGTTAGAGCCTGGGTGGGTCTCTAACACTTTCTAGCAAGCTTAGATGATGAGACACATAATCATTCTTTTGCTCTTCCACAATTTCTATGTAATTTTTTGTAGTTTACGTGTGGCACCTACTCAATTGACACTTAATTGGTCTTGGCTTTGATATTACTTTTTGGGTTGGACAAACACACATTTGATATGGTGATTTATGTGGAAATCCAACTTGCCTAAAAACTATAAGTAATGATTATCCATCTTCCCTTGAATTTATTCAAAGGAGAACTACAATAACCTTGATAGGTATACAGTCACTGTCTTCTCTCACACTGGCTGCACATTGATAGGCATACATCACTATCTCTTCTCACACTGGCTGCTCTCTAGCTCGCATTGTGTTCTACCTCTATAGGTATGCTCGTATATATAACATCTATCACTTAGTTACACATACTAAATCAATCACATAGTTTCATGAACAATTGATAAGTAACTGACATGCATGTGCCTATGCATGAAAAAATTAGTTGACATGTTTCCAACATTTATCGATTTAATAAGAGTTGTTTTTTATAAGTTAGGGTTTTTTTTTGCAAACGTCAAACTATTCATTCTGAAGAAGCTGGTTTGTCTGCGCTTTATATCCAACCATAGGTGAAGCCATGTTCTGTGAAAAACACTAGAATCCATTGCCATGAACTTTCACTTGGGATATATACAATGCGATAATATATGAGACCCATTATTGCCTCAAAATGCAGCAACAAATTCTGTATATCAAGGAATTTTTTGTAGTGTAGTATGTAAAGGTAAGCTGTTAGATTCCATCGCCATCTTGCTTTCTTTCTTGATTGATCAAACACGACTATCAAATGTTAGAAATAGTAATTACTCACTAGCAGTTAACAGTCAGTTAAACTTTAGCAGCTTTTATGGCTTTTCTGCTTTTACCAAGTTACAGCTTTATTCTATTTTTAGACTCCGCTTTAGTTGAGTTTGCATGCTTTTATGCATGCCTGTAAACCATTGTAAATATACACATTCGCGTGTATTGTATACAGTTGAATGATCAAGCTCTTTTAGTTTCTGTTTTGTATTTTAGATTCTTTCTGCGTTACATACTTTATCATCAAATGCATCCAGCAACAATGCATTTAGTGTTGTTGCTGCTTGGATGTTAGAAAGTTGGATCTGAAAAATACTGAAGGGTCTGTCATTATGATGTATGATGTTTTCGGCCTTTCTGCTTTGTTTTGTGTTGCAATATTCATGGCATTGTGATAAAGATCCAATATATTAACTTCTTCATACAAACTAGCGAAAACGAAAGATTCGTCTTATTTTAGGTGTATGGGTACCATTTTAAATGTAATCGTCTCATGGTCTACTTGAGACAACACAACACGCAAGGCTAACATCGGCATTGCCTCATGTGTTGAATCAAGTTGAACCTTACATATATAAAAATATTCAGTCTGTAATTTCGTTACAAGCTATCCAATTCAAATGGTAGGTTGGGCATGAAAAAAGATTAATAATATGGTCGTATTTTAATGAAAATAAGTGAAACCAAAACATAAACGTTAAAATAAGTGAAAAAAGGAACACTATGCTTAATAGTCTTTTAAAACAATTGAATACAATTATCACTAAAACTAAAATTATGGGATTGTTGGCAAGCTCTCCATCCGTCGATTTTCTTGAGCTGATTCAAGATTTGCATGCCATCCTAGCCTGAAACAAGAAAAAAAATGTTTACATTAAATTTAAACTCATCATCTAACTTAAAATTAAAACACGATGAAAGATAGCTATTCTTTGTCATGCAGTGTACAGTTTACAGCTCCAAAATGATAAATTGTGAAGGACAGAGAAATGCAGAGAGAAAAGAATAGTATATTCAAATGTATGAAGAAGTACAAAACAGAACTGAAGAGGTTAAGCAAACAATTACAATGTAAGATGGTTGAGCTATATATGCTCAAGCAAGACAAAAATAGAAAGTACAACTGTCCAGTACAACTGGCAGTGTACGGTGATACTGTTGAGGGTACAATATATTTAACACTCCCTCTTAGACTCAACAGTTACAATCAGCAGCACTGACTATGCCTAAGTGTTGTCTCTTGAATTCAAAAACTAACTTTCCTAGTGGCTTGGTGAAAATATCAGCAAGCTGATCTCTAGAACCACAAAATTGAAGTGCAATGTCACCATTATTGACTAACTCGCGTATGAAATGAAACCGAGTGTCAATGTGTTTACATTTCTTGTGGAACACATGGTTCTTGGATAATGCAATTGCTGATGTGTTGTCACAGAAGATAGGAGTTGGATCCTTCTC
>ML799070.1:106934-126096 GCA_009831015.1 Picea engelmannii | reverse complement strand
GAAAGAGACTTCTTCTTCTAAAGGTAACAACACTCTTCTTATTTCTTGTACATATCTTGTTTGCATCATCTCTGTACATATCTTGTATATCTATCTCTTGGAAGATAATGTGCTCCAAGAAGAACTATACCTATGGAAGAACAGCAAGATAAGGATGGATATCATTTTATAATACACATGAAAGGATGAAATACATCAAACAAATCATGTGAAAGCTATTGCAAAATAAGACAAATCCATCATGAAGAGACTTAGAAGAATCAAAGATAGAAAGAAGTCAGCAATCATGAGGAAATTGGAGAAAGACTTATGATGTTTTTGTAGAAGAAAACAAGATGAAAGTGTGGACTTTGTCAGATAGAAAGAGCCAATTATATATTGTAGTAGACAATAAGGATGTAAACGAAAGCATGGACTTGGTTATATGAAGGGATTCGATTATATGCACTCATACATGAAGCAAGGATTGGGAGGGAGCTAATCCTATCATCCATTGAAGATGATGAAGTATATATCCATGGTAGCAGCCATGAAAGACAGTACGTGTCCAGTTCAACCTCAGAAGAAGTCTTGTTCGAATGAGGCTAGGGATCTAGTGGAGTTGCCAATTGGAAAAAATCCCATTGGCAGCAAATGGGTATTTAAAAAGAAGCTGAATGAAGAAGGAAAAGTGGAGAAATAAAAAGCTCGATTAGTAGCAAAGGGTTATTCCTAGGTTGAGGGAATTGATTTTGGTGAGATTTTTTCTCATGTTTCCAAGTTAACCTCTATAAGACTTTTGCTATCTGTTGTTGTTGCATTTGATTTTGAAATAGAACAGATGGATGTGAAGACAACATTCATGCATGGGGATCTGGAAGAAGAAATATTTATGAAGCAACCAGAAGGTTATGCTGTGAAAGGAAAGAAGGAATTGGTATGCAAGCTGAAAAAGTCCCTGTATGGTTTAAAACAATCACCAAGGATGTGGTATCAAAAATTTGATACTTATATGCTGGGACTTGGCTTCACAAGAAGCAAAGAGGATCATTGTGTGTATTCTAAATTAATTGGTGATCATTTGATTTATTTGGTCTTGTATGTAGATGACATGTTGCTGATAGGAAACAACAAGGAGATTATCGAGGATGTGAAAACTCAGTTGTCCTCTAAATTTGACATGAAGGATCTTGGTGCTTCAAATTTCATTTTGAGAATGGAAATTAAAAGAGATCGAAAAAGGAGGAAACTCTAGTTAAATCAGAGAAAATATGTCGAGACAATATTGCAGAGGTTTAATATGAAGGAATGTAAATCGGTTAAGGTTCCTATTCCTGTTGGTGTAAAGTTATCTGCGGATCAGTGTCCCAAGACACATGAAGAAGAGGAGGACATGTCTCATGTTCCATATGCAAGTGTAGTTGACAGTTTGATGTATGCAATGGTTTGTACTAGATCAGACATTGCACATGCAGTGGGAGTTTTGAGAAGGTATATGTCAAAACCAGGGAAGGAGCATTGGACAATAGTAAAAAGGGTTTTTAGGTATTTGCGTGGCACTGCTAGCTATGGATTGTGCTACGAAGGAAGACCTGGATTGGACAGATTGGTCGATATAAATGGATTTTTGGATGCAAACTGGGCTGGAGATTTGGATTGTAGGAGATCCACAAGCGGGTATGTGTTTAACCTGTTTGGAGGAGAAATAAGTTGGATGAGCAAAAGACAGGTTGTAGTGGCACTTTCAACTATAGAATCTGAATACATGGCAACCACTCATACAATTAAGGAGGCAGTATGGTTACAAAGATTGTGTTCAGGTATTGGGTTGGTACAAGAAGCTGTAAGGATAGAGTGTGACAGTCAGAGTGCAATTTTCTTGGCAAATAACCCTGCTTATCATTCAAAGACAAAACACATTGATGTTCAATATGACTTTGTAAGAGACATGATTGAAGAAAAGAAAGTATCACTGATGAAGTTGGACACTTTGAAGAATGTTGCAGATTCATTAACAAAATCTGTGAGCACTGAGAAGTTCTCTTAGTGTAGAGGATCCATGGGCATTGTTGCCCTGGATTATTGACTATGTAACCATGTAACCCCCTGTGTGCAAAGAAAACAACAAGTGGGATAATGTTGGGTATGTGTTATATTCTTTGCATGAGTAGTTGCGCCTTCGAGCCTGCGCGAGGTGCACAGGGGGGTTAGAGGGGGGTGCAGGGGCAGCGCCCCCGATTTTTTTTTTTTCGGGACGACATATTTCTGGGACCACATGATATTAGGTGGTTTTTCGGCACATGGTTTTTTGCCTATGGTTTTCTATTTCCGGTTAAGGAATTAGGGTTTCGGACTAATCCAGGTCATTGGGTTAGGGTTTTGGATGCCGCTGGCTCCTATATGTATATTATATTGTAAACAATGTAACATGATGTATGAATATAATATATGCTGGTTTTCCCGGTTTGGGTTTCCAGGTGAATATCAGTTTGCAGTAGATATTGTACAAGGTTAGAATTTACACTTAATATCATGGAAAGGATAATACATAGCACGTTGAAACATGGCACCGACATTCTTCAAACCGAAGGGAAGTTTCCAGTAGGAAAAAGTGCCCCAAGGACAAATGAAAGCAGTTTTGTGTTGATCTGCTGGTAAGATATTGATTTTCTTATATCCGGAGAAACCTTCCATCAAAGAGAAGATTTCACTTCAGGTGCAATCGTCGATGATTTGGTCAAAGAAGGGAGTAGGAAAGTTTTTCTTAGGAAATTTTTTGTTGATATCCCTATAATCAGAACAAACACAGATCATACCTTGTTTCTTGTTAACTAGAACTAAATTGGATACCCAATCAGTCAAAGCCACTGGATAAATAAATCCCTCTTTAAGAAGTTTTTCTACTTCAAGCTTAATAACAGCTGCTTTACGGGGGTGGACTGGGCGAAGTCTATGCCAGAAGGGTTTAGCATCCAGGTAGGTCTTAATTTCATGTACAACAATATCAGGGTCAATACCAGGCATCTCTTCATAGCTCCATGTGATGATGTCACGAAATTATTGAAAAAGTGACTTATACGTAACAACCTCATCAGTGGAACACAAAGCTCTGATATGGACATTTTCGACAACTCCATTTTTAATAGATATGTCAAGGGGGATGATGGGAGAAATTTTTCTTAAGTTCCCTTCGTATAACACATCGTGTGTGGATTCGGGAACCGAAAAAATAACGACAAGGGTCGACGGAGTCGAGATTCGTTAGTAACTCTCTATGGTGTATTGTTCGGGGAAAAGAATTGAACGATGATGTCCATTATCCCAAGGGGTATATTCCATTGACATAACCAACATAATAATCTTGTCCATGGGAAAAATAATGTGGAATGGATCAAGAGATGAATCACCGAGAGAGGGAGTAGAAGGGTCAGCCGATTGAATGGCTTGGTAAGCAGATTCAACCAGACTTAAAGGCATTTGGATGCCACAGCCAATATAATCACCAGGTGTGGGGACTATCCACGGGTTAGAAGACATGGGAGTTTTGTGGAATGGGCCATCTGAAGGGGGCTGGTTGAGTTGGGATCCACTGACTGGGTGTCGGAACCACCGAACAGATAGGCAGTCATGATGGGAGAATGATCTATATCAGACATTTTGGGCAGCTCATGTTCAATGAATATATCGACACTTTTTTCGACACTGAAAAGATCTTGTCTCGGAATCTAAGCAGACCAAAAGGGATCCTGACCTTTAGGTCCTATGAACGGTCCGGTTGGTATTCCATAAGTTTCAAAAATAATTTCTTTGGAAGAATTTACCTGAAGAATACGTCTCTCAAAACCGTGAGGAATTCGAAGAGACTCTAGAGAATCAGTAACTCAGAATTGTTCTAGAGAGTTAGTTCTTTCCACTCGTGGAGTGATAGTGTCATGGACCTCAGTTTGTTGAGGAGAGCCCTCCAGTGGGTAGGTAGGAAAGGGTTGAGAACCTCCTAGATCTTATGTGGGTAGTCCTTGCATTCTACATAAGCGGCGTGGAGGGTCAATGTTGGTGGAGCTAAATATATTACAAAATAAACTCTATGGCCAACTATGGAAACAAACAATACTCGTTAATAAAATCTAGAGTTCAAACCAAGAACACAAAACTTGTCGTTTCGAAGTCACTAGTTGGTGATGAAATCCAACATCGCGAAGTCGAGACAAGAAGGGGCTGGGTTAGGGTGGAAAAGTTACGTTGACAACATGCTTAATGGACTTAAACCTTGGTGTAAGGTCCCACACATAATCGTGGGTGTACCCTCTAACGAGCCCGAGTGAGTTTGGTCAACATCAATTCCATGTACCGCGAAGACTTGACCCTCCACGGTCACCTTGTGTAATACCCTAAGAAGATAGGCTACTAAAGTTACCACAAACAACAATGATGCTTGGGGAAACAGTCGACAGTCTGATTCACATGCAAGGGTAGGGTATCTAGCTCGAAATCAACTTGAGAGGCTTCCACTCATCATTGTGGGTATACATTCAAGCGACCCCCATAATACGTGAAATCTTTACAGTGAGACCAACAAAGTAGGGTGAGTAACTCTGCCAATCTCAATGTGACCTCAGGTTTGACCCTTGTGTGAGAAGGGATTCCCAGGACAAAATGTTGAAAATGGATTTGAACACTCCCTATCACAAGATACTATTGTGTGTTTCATTCTTTGGAGAGTGTGTCTCATTGCCTATTCCAAAGCTCTAGCCTAGCTAATGTCGGTGTAAAAGAGCCCTAGAAAAAGTTACTAGTTAAATTTTAGAGTTTCGCAATATTATTAAAGGTTGTTGTTACTCAAGAGGGAGACGTGAATGAAACCAATGATGTGTAAGACTTTGACCCAATAGCATGCAAATAGGAATGAATGATGCAAAATTTCGTTCAATGAATTCTATCTACAGTAAGGAGAAAGTATTTTTCTGGAACAATGCAACTACGATGTACAATTGCTTTCTTTGAATGTAGTACCAAACAATCATCAACAATGTAATTCCACTATTCATTATTTTTCAATGTTTCAAACACAAATATTTTATGTATAGATGATTGCTTAAAATATTAAAAAGACTTCATTTTTTTCCTTTCGAGAAACCAAAACAGAGATGTAACTAGGAAAGGATAAGCAATCAATGAAAATAAAGCACTCAACAAACACCCAAATCGATCTTTCAATGGAGATAAAAATAAAAATTGACAAGAAAAAGTCTCTTCAAATATGAATAAGAAATGTTTTTATGATCATTAATCAATCCATAATATGTAACCAACCTACAAATCCAAATCCAAACCGAGATCTTTAATCAAGCAAGCACTCAGACATGAGTCTAGAGATTATATCCTTGTCAATAAAAATAAAAAAGAAAGATTGAAAAAGATCAAATAGAGGTATCTGATCCCCAAAACCAAGCAAGATCAAGCTGAGATAACCAGAAGAATTCAAGAACTGGCATTAAAAATCCTTGTCCAGTTGTCTAAAGAAAAACTAGACAGAAGTAGAGGCCAAAACCCAAACCATTTTTTTTTTCAAACACCGCCGCAGGTGGGAAGTATAACATAGTGCGGAAATGGATGATTTCCACGAGCCAGAAACATGCAGGGTGCAGAAATACCGCGCTGAAACCAACCCCTAGGGTGAGGAAATGAATGGTTTCTGCAAGCTATCTATAAGTTGCAGTGCAAACGCATTCAAAAAATCAAGAAATTAGGGGAAACATGAAAAACATCTAGGTGGAATTTTAAACCCAGGAAGAGTGAATGGGTCTCCTAGAGACTCAGAGACTGATATCAAGTAAAAATAATAGGTTAAAAGAAAATGGCCAAAAAAATCCCACGATCAAGTTGTCTCCCCAACGGAGTCGCCAGTTTTGTTATTAATTAAATCGGTAGATGCGAACATGAACTGATCCCCCTAGATCCACCTGGATCTAGAACAAAACGAGATGGAACAAGATGCTTTCCCTAAGTTTCAATAATTCAGTTTACTTTCTGAAGAGGAATAGATAAAATACCTTATGAATCGCTTCCTTGTATGTTTGTTTTCCCTGCTTCACTCCAGTGCTTTTGTAGAATCAAATCTGTGACAACACAAACCAACCAACGTGAAAGCAACAATACTAGAATTCAATGACAACCTAAACATGTGATCAAGGAGTCATGTAATAAAACACTAATCATTTTATGGGAAAGAGATGTCTCACCATATTATATTAATGAAAAGTAGAAGATACAACCGAATCGCCTTGATGTCGCAACATCCCTTTTAGTGGTCCTTTGTTCCAACACACACATACACTTTCTCTGAAATTCGCATGAAGATAATCTTCAAAAGCTTGATGGACAAATGAAGGCTTGAAGCATCAGTAAGAGAAGTATTCTTTACACAGTATTCAGCCTATTCTTTCATCAATTCTCTGCTTAATATTAATTCTTCTTGCCTAACCTTTTCCATGACAAGCCCATGATTATATAGGAGAAGGTGAAGTGGTTTAAAAGGATGAGGGTGATCCCACCAAATCAAAGAAGCCAGTAGGATCACAACCACAGAGACGCCACCTCTCATTCTAGAAGATTCCTCTTCTAGAAACTTCGTGAAACCTCTCTCCTCTTTTAGCTTTGGAATGTCATTGCATCCTACCTATGTAGTAGCTTGCAGAAATCCCACTGGACAGCCATAGAGCAGCCTGCGAAAATGATAGATTTCCGCACTGTGTAGTATGAGCAGCTCGTGGACCCTTTCTAAAAAGAACCCTTGTAGAGGAGGAAAGAAGTTGTTTTTATCAAGAAAAAGTCATGTTGGGAGCCTGAACACATGTCTGTGAGATCATCATTAGAATGACCAAAATAATGTGTAACAATGGGGGAAAAACCCCTGAAAGCAAATGCATAAATATTAATGCAACATATGAATTAACACACAATTGACACTTATATTTGATTTAAAATAACACCAACTATGTGCAGACCTTCGACATTCATCCCAACCTTTCACAGTACTCATAACTCTTAGCAATGGGTAACCCCCGTGATGGGACTAAACTCCACCTGGGTAAAGGATTCCTAGATCAACTAAAGTATCCCAGACAACAAAAAAGCTTGTTCGTAGGTGTTAACTCAAACTAATAGACTAGATTCTCTTATTCTCCACATGTTTGTCCCACCCTAGGAAGTGTGCCCCTTCTCTGCTCAATAGTCTCTTGGATTCCCCACTTCCTTTCTAGGGATTCATCAATAAGCCATATAGGATGTCTCAAAGCCCTGTAGCTGCAATTTGTCACCTTCAAGAATCAATTGCCAACCATTCTCTCACTTGGAGAAAATTATCATGGTCTTGAAAACATGCCTCTTCTATATCCTATGGGTCTGACAACCCACTTCTTCAATCTAGCTCCCATGTAACTAGGGTACATATATGGTGATGGTAATGGGAGGGTATGGAGGAAAACTCAAAGAGTGAAGTAATGATGATAGAATGATTTGAAAATCAACTAAGTCCAAATTGTATTTATTCATGTTCTCAACTTGACACTTGTCATGTTGATAACTACCTTGGGCCCACTTGTTCCCATACTTATAACTTAGGATAAAATAATTATCCATACTTTATACTTAAAGGTATTTTAATATAATATTCATTTTGGTTTAAGCCCCCTAGCTTAGCCCCTTATCCTTAAATTTTACCCCCCTTTCCCTATCTAGTGGATTTTACCCCCCCATACTCTTTTACATGGTTGGTCTGCAATAGCGATATGTTTTCATTAACATTTTCATAGGAATATTACATTTTCCTCCCCCGTATTTATGCATTGTCCTGAGTGTTCTATATACACATATACAATAAAAACTTAAAAAGTATTTAAAAATATGTGGATACTCTTCCTGCATAGCCTCTTCATGCTCCCAAGTTGTATCTTTAGGACAGTACTAGGTCCATTAGAACTTCACTATCCTTATGGCTCGATTTTGGAGCTGCTTGATCTTCCGATAAAATATGCACACGAGATGCACTTGAAATTCGCCTTCGTGCTCCAACTGAATCAAATTCCAATCAATGAAATGATTAGCATCAGGTACATAATTTTTAAGCAATGATACATGGAATACATTATGAATACACATGTTGATGAAATTAAGGAAAGCATATATGCTATAGGACCAATCATGTCTAGAGTTTCAAATGGTCCACAGTAACATGCTGCCAACTTTGAACAATTTCCCAACTTCATGAAACTTCTCTTAGCTTTTCTTTCAAGAACACAAGGTCACCCACTTTAAATTCTTTGTGATTTCTAGCTTCATCAACATAGATTTTCTTCTTGTCCTGGGAAGGCGTTAAATTCTATTTTATTTTCATCATCTACTCTTCCATTTCCTTGAGTAGCTCTGGTCTAATCACTTCTCTATCTGTTGGATTGTCCCAACTCACTGGTGTGTTGCACTTTCTTCCATAAATTTCCTCAAATGCACTCATCTTTAGAGATGTTTGATACCCATTGTTATATGTGAACTCCACTAAATGCAAATAATCCTCCCATTTGAATGGTTTATCCATCACATACATTCTTATCATATCTTCTATTATCTGATTCACCCTTTATGTTTTCCCATTTGAATTTGGATGATAAGTTTTGCTAAAATCAAGATTTGTTTTGAATCCCTTGTATAATCATTTCCAAAAATTTGATGAAAATTTTGGATCTCTATCATACACAATTGTCTTGGGTATACCATGTAGTAGAGAAATTTCTCTCATATAAATATCAATAATGTTGGATTCCTTGTGAGTGAGATTTACTGGAATAAAATGGGAAACTTTAGTGAGCTTATCCACCACTACCACGACATAATCATATTGTTTGTTTGTTCAGGGTAGTTTGGTGTTTAAATCCATTGTTACAACTTCATATTTCCACTTAGGAATGGGCAATGGTCGTAGAAAACTAGTTGGGTTTCTATTCTCATCCTTGACCTTTTGACAATCCAAACACCTGGCAATAAAATCAACAACTTTTTTCTGCATGCCTAGCCAATAATATTGTCTCTTAAAATCTGTAATAGTTTTATGATATCCTAGGTTCCCAACATAAGGTACATCATGCATTTCTCACAATATCATATTTTTCAATTCATAGGAATTTGACACATAAAGTATGCCCCTGTAAATGAGAATTTCATAATTTTCTAGCTTATAGCCTTCAATTTTCTATTGTAAATTACCTTGCTATAATTTTTCCTTTACCTCCATGTATTTCTGATATGATTTTGCAGCCTCTAAAATTATATCTTTCAAATATGATTAGTACATGATCATGGTTGTATCATGCATCTCACGCACCCTCTTGATAAGTGCATCAACCACCTTGTTCTCTTTACCTTTGATATGCTTTATATCAAAGTCATATTCACTGAGGAATTTTAACCACCTATGTTTCCTAGCATTTAGAGTTGGTTGTTCAAATAAATATTTCAGACCACTACGGTATGTCCTCAACTTGACTATTTTTCCCATGAGGTAGTGCCTCAACATATTCAAGACATGCACTATTGATTCCAACTCCAAATCATGAGTAACATACTGCATTTCATGCTACTTCAACTTCCTTTATTCATAACACACCACATACCCATTCCCACTAAGGACTCCACCAAACCCTTCTTTACATGCATCAATGCATACAATGTATTCTTCATTTGGATCAACAATCCTGAGTATTAGAGAACTTGTTGATAAATACTTCAGGTGTTGGAAACTCCTTTCACAATCTGATGTCCACTCAAACTGCATACCCTTCTTCTACAAGCAAGCGATTAGGTGTGAAATATTTGAGAATCCCTCAATAAATCCATTGTAGTAACCTACAAGTCCCATGATTGATATTACCTAAAAGACATTCCTTGGTGTTGGCCATCCTTCAATGGCCCTTAACTTTTCTAGGTCCACTACTATTCCTTACTATGAAATAATATGGACCAAATAATGAATTTTCTTCTGATAGATTGAGCACTTGCTCAATTTCACATACAACTGATGCTCTCTCAATACCTTTAATATCATCCTCAAGTGTTTATCATGCTCTTCCTATGACATAGAATATATAATAATTTCATCCAAAAAGACAATGACAAACTTATCTAAGTATTCTCTGAAAATAACATTCATTAAACACATGAAGACAACTATTGTATTTGATAACCCAAATGGCACCATTGTGAACTCATAATGGTCATACCTTGTTTGATAAACAATCTTGTTGATGTATTCTTATTGAATTCCTACCTGATGATAGTCCAGCCTAAGATAAATCTTGGAGAATATTTTTTCATATTTCAGTTGATCAACGAGGTTATTGATCATTGTCAAATGATATTTGTTCTTCACAATTACCTTGTTCAACTACCTAAACTCAATGAAAAATATCAACATTCCATCCTTTTTCTTCATAAATAATATCGGCGAATCCCAAGGTCACACACTTGGGTGTTTATACCCCTTCTTCATAATCTCTTCAAGTTGCATTTTCAATTCCTTTAGTTCTAGTGTACTCGTCCTATAAGGGGTCTTGGATACTGGGGCTTCTCTAGGCATCAAATTGATGGAGAGATAAATATATTTTTTAGGGGGTAATCTTGGTATTTATTAAAAACCATGCTCAAACTCCTTTACTATTGCATAATCTTCAATATTTGGCACCTTATATTTAGGTGTCTCTTCCATATGCGCTACAAATATTTGACACCCTTTCGTGTAACGTCTCTTCAAATGCAAGGTTGAAAATTCTCTACTAGTTGTTTCCCTTTAAAATTCCATGTACTAGCCTTAAGTTCCCTTCCTCATCCAAACAAGTAAATTCCTTATTATAATAGTCTAGGACATCATTGTGTTGGTCCAACCATTACATACCAATTAGGCAGTCATAGGAACCCAAAGGTATGATGTTCAAATTTTCCCTAGTGCTCAATCCATTCATGTCCATGGGACATGCCTTAACCATCTCATTAATTTTTTTTTAGCTCTTGTAGCTAGCTACACCAACCAATATTTTCCAGGATTGCTTCTTGGAAAATGAAATCTTTCCACCATCTTAGGATCTAGAAAACTATGACTATCTCCTAAATCAATTAAAATATAAATCGTTTGGTTGTTGATATTACCTTCCACTTCAATCATATGTGACTGGAACTCAATTTTCTTGCTTTCCAGGGCTACATAGATCCTAGGTACATTTATTTACACATGGCCTTCATTGTATCAATTTGTTGTACATTATGAACAATCCTCACTTTTTCACCTCTATGAGGGAAATATCTATACATATGATATCCCCCACAACCCCAACATTGAATAGGTGGTTACCTTGGTATTTTCCCCGATGTCTTAGTCATTATGGTTTCTTTAGAAGTTGGTTGTATGTGATAATTATTTATGAATAATGATTTCTTAATCCCATTCTTGATCTCTTCCATCTTGTTTTTCTTCTTGTCTTCCCAAGATTTTTGGAAAGTTGGTCTTCCTTTATGCAATTTAACTTGCCTTATGGTTTCCTACAATGTTTTTGGATCATCATATTGTATCTTGTCACTGATAAATGATGGAAAACCACTCAAATACCTATGAATCTTACCCAAATCATCCTTGACGAAAGAAATATACTTCAAAAAATCTAGAAACCTCCTTTAATATTCATCTATGGTGATAATACCAATCTTGATTTCAAATAACTCCTTCAGTTTCTTGTCATAGTATCACTTACTCAAGTATTTCTTTTGAAAATACCTCTTGAATTCCCTCCAAGTAACTTTTTTCTCATCAATGTGTTGCACCTACACAAATCGGTCCCACCACATTGATGCTTTTCCCTTGAGATGATAGATGACAATTCTTCCTTCTGTGTGTGAAGAGTAATTATGCAATTGAAAATAATTCCTCATTTGTAGTAGCCATGTCTCTACATCCTCATCCTTATTGTGCTCACCATCAAATGTATGAGGCTTGATTTTGTTCATTTCTCTCTATAGCTCATACACCCCATACCTCCTTTTATGTTTCCTAACAGGGAATGGAATTGAAATATTGTGTAATCTCCTAGTGGAATTCATTGGGGAGTGATGGTGATGTCTACCAACACATATTGTTCTTCTCCTCTCATCATGAGACCTATGACTTCCGGGTTTGCTTGAGTCAATCTCCTTATCCATCTTATTTTCTATTATATCCAAGCTATTATTTAACTTTATGTTGAATCCCTCGTGCTTCTCCTTGGCTTAATAAGCCTCTCATTATCTGCATCATAACTTTGGATGCCCTTTTGCAAACAATTTATGGTCTTTACCATGTTCATGCTTTCTTCCTTTCTTTCTCCATGTCCATTTCAATTTGTACCTTCATTGCCTATATTGACATACATCCCTCTAATCTCATCTTCATGGATATAATACCCTTGTGCATCTTCCATGATTCTGAAATCCGTGTTGATCATGTTATGATATAAATGTTATTAACTCTGCAAAATCTACAGCCAACATAACTTGTTAGGATAAAAAATTTAATAAATTCATGAAATTATGTACAATTCTAGTTCAATAATGCACCAAAATTATTTCTTTTGAATTCTTGAAAAATTGGTTTCCAAAACCAATTTTATAGGTGAATATTTATACTCTAGTGTCCAAGACCTTTCCAACACCTACTTCCATGCTCAATTTTGATTCTTGAGCAGAAAGTTATGGTCATTTGAAAACGGTTCATTAATTATTATGTTCATACTTCAAGTAGGTGGAAATATCAACTGTACTTATGCATTTTTCACCTTCTCCATTGGATTTTTGGTAGGAGACCAATTTGTTTTCTTCATATATATATTTTGGACAGTATTTCCAAGTTTCACCTCTTTTTGGGTTCAGGGCTGCTAGATACAACCTGCTAAAGTTTTAGGCCAATTAGTGTTTTTGGCCTTGAATGCTATACGTACCTTGCATGCCCTATTAAAAATTTTTACCATGCCCATAATCATAGTTAATCTCAATGAATTTTTTATATGGCTCAATATATTTTCATAGAATTCTCATGTGCCTCAATCTAATTCCTGAGCAGGAAGTTATGGCCTTCAGAAGCTAACTAGGCTTAAAATTTACTCTCCATTGTTCGGGATGTAAATCATTCATCCTAACTTTGTTTGACGAATGGAATACACCATTAGAAATACATCATCGAAATATTTCATTTAAGATACAAAAGTTATCTCTTTGGTACACTATTTTTCAGCTGCCAAAAACATTGTTTAGGGCCTCAAAAATTCCTGCAAAAAGATGACCTTCAAGCAATACCAAAACAATGACATGGAAAATCACTAGTTATGTGTTGTTGTAGACCACCAAATTGACTTTACACTCACAACTTCTTTATTATACATCCATATTTAGCATGTGAAGTTGTACATTCACAATGCAAAAATGCAGCACATGCACCGTGCATATATATCCAGTGTGAACCATTTTGTTTTCATGTGCCAATATCTACTGTGCACAACTTTTTTGTCGCACACCAATTCCTACTGTGCATAACGTTTGTGGCATGCACTAATACCTACTATGCACAACTTTGTTTCCATGCACCAATACCTATTGCGCACAACTTTTGTGTCATGCACCAATATTGTGTGTGCATTATACTCTCCACACTACACAATGTCAAGGTTCAATGCACTCATGCTACACACGAATACTCCCTGTGCACCATCAATTATACTTTTGCATTGCATGAATATTCAACATGTATGTAGTACATACCAACGTTGCACGTACACCAACAAATTTGCACTACGCTCTACCAACACTCTATGTGCACAACATTATTATGTGTGTGCCACAAGCTCAAATACAATGCGATGAAAAATATTAGTGTGCTTCCACGTGCACCCATATTATATGCACACCATCAATTCTACACCGCACAGTTCCAAAATTTAGTGTGTATACCTTGTGCACCTTTATTTTCCGTGCAATGCCAAATTTTTAGTGCGGACACCTGCGCAACATTGTTTTGTTGCGTAATGAAATTTTTTAGTGCACACACCCACACACGATTATTTTTCTGTGCAACGCCAAATTTTTAGTGTGCACACCTGTGCAACTATGTTTTTCCATGCAACGCAAAATTTTTAGTGCACACACCCATGCACCATTAATTTTTTTCACTCAACACTAAATTTTTAGTGCACACAACTCCGTAGCATTATTTTCCCATGCACTGCAAAATAAAATTGTGCACACACCCGTGCACTGTTATTTTTTTGTGCAACGCAAAAAAAATTGTGCACACACCTGTGCACCATTATTTTTCTGTGCAACGCCAATTTTTTTTTATTTTTTTTTATTTTTTTTACGTGTCTGGAGGAATTAGCAACTAGTTGGGCACGTGCTCACGTTACACATGGACGTGTTATCCAACCGCTACCACTATAACCTCCAGGTGTGCCCACGATGCCCCTTATGCGGCACACAAGGTAAGCCGGGGGGAATTGAACTCGAAGCCTCATGGAACTTCATTTTCACGGCACTTGCAAATTGAGCTGCCCCCCACGGGGGCGCAATGCCAAATTTTTAGTGCTAACACCCACACACCATTATTTTTCCATGCAATGCCAAATTATTAGTGCACACACCTATGTAACATTATTTTTTTCCGTGCAACGCCGAATTTTTAGTGCACACACTCGTGCACCCTTTTTTTTTTGTGCATCACTACTACTTAGTGCACCTAAATATTTCAATGCTTAACTAATTGTTTCATAATTTTGTTGCAGAAATTGGGGCTTTTGTCCAATTTCACCCAATTTTGTCTTGGGTGCCATAACCAATCTATAAAATAAAAAATTTGGCCATCTACAGGCCCAACGTTTCCCATGAGAAATTGAAATTACTTGTTTTCAATCTTCAATTCGATTCTTCACATTACCAATGAGATTTCTCTTCTGCAATAATTTAATTGTACGAACTGCACACATGGTCCTAAAATTAATTCTCTCCAAAATTCCACTTCAATGTTATGTTAACTTGGCCCACCCAAGATCAGAGTTGAAAAGTGGGCTCTAATACCCCATTGTAGCATCCCCAACCACCTATTGGGATATGCCATTTAAAATTTTGGATTATGATACTAATTTAAATAAAAAAATATTTCGCAAATGCAAAGATTCATACAAAATAACAAAAAAACTATGCATGTAACATACACGGGGAAAATCCCCGGATGGGGTGTTAGTGGTTTCCCCGTGGCAATGGATGGGAACAGACACAGTGCGATGCAACACGGAGCCATGTGACGGGCCCGTGCCGCAGGACAATGTCGTCCCGGGAGATTAATGGCATTTAAATTCGGCATAATGGTCGAGGTAAGGGGCATTTACGCCACCCTTTGCTCCTCGGCAATTTATATTATGTCTTGGCTCATCGATTTTGGCATTGCACCTTGTATGTGGTCTGAAGGGCCCCTCCCTTAACGACGCAAACAAAACCAAGCTCGCTCAGAGGCTATCTCCATTGTTTATCTGCAACTCTGGTTCAACCCTGTCCAGACCTGCTCACCTGCACACATGAAAGAAAGGATTAGAGGAAAGCCGAAGAGGGGCTCACCCTGGAAGCCTCGTAGACCCCCGGTCTCGCCTTCAACCTCCCCGACAACCTTTTTCTCCTCCCACCCCCAAACTATGTCCCCAGCTGCCACCCCGCCACCTTTGCAGTCTTTACATCTTCGCTCTGCGGTTACCTCACCACCTTCGCAGTCTTTGCTTCTACACTCCATGGCCACTATCCCGCGAGGGTCGACTCTGACTCAACGTTGTCCTCAGGACCCCCGGATGCAATTCATAGCGACAATGTCCTTCCCTGGATCCTCGAGTACCTGGAGGAGTGCACCACTGTCTTTTGGAGAGTCCAAACGAGTGCCTCTCCACCCTGCGGCCCACCTCGACAGTGAGAACCTTAGAGATCGATTGGGCATCCTGTATGACTTAGTCTTTGAGCTCAAGAGGGAGGTGGCAGACCTCAAGTTTTTCCTGCAGGCCACAGAAGAAAATGTCGCGACCTTTCTTCATATCCTCTCAACTAGGAAATCGGAGCTCTCCTCGGACCCGGCTGGATCTTATCTGGGGGAGGCACCTGACACTGAGATGGATAGCATGCTGCGACAGGCAGCAACGAAGCAAAAGGAAGCGGAACGTAGCGACCCAGTTGAGAACAAGGAGCGTGAGGAGTGAAAGGAAAAATGTTGGGACGACCAGTCGACCAACATCGAGACAAAACCGTGGACAGAGGACCTCCGAGCCATGTGGATAGGCTATTCGCCAGGTGTTTAGCTCTCTTTTTGTCGTGCATCCAGTTTCATTAGGCTCCTAGTCTAGATGGCAGTCAGTATGAACTTTGTGTGTTTTCTGAACCAACAACCTTCTAAGACTTGTGAATTGGGGGCTCGTTGGACTGGTTTCCGCTCTGTTGGGGCAGTCTAGTAACTACAGCCAATATCATACTGTATTTTGGCAACTTTTTTCAGCTTTAGCAGGCACTAAATATAATATATACTTCTTACTTACAAAAAAAAACATACACGGGGAAAAAACCCATTAAAACAATGAATAAATATTAATGCAACATATGAATTAACACACAATTGCCACTTATCTTTGATTAAAAAAAACACCAACCGCGTGTATACCTTCCACATTCCTCTTAGTATTAGACCGCATTGCTCATAACTTTTAGCATTGGGTTACCCTTGAGATGGGACTAAAATCCACCTAGGTAAAGGATTCCTATCCCAGCTAAGGTATCTCAGACTGCAGAAAAAATTAGTCATAGGGGCCAACTCAAACTAATAGGCTACAGTCCCTCATTGCACCCTAGGAAGTGTACCCCTTCTTTGCTCAATAGTCCCTTGACTTCCCCACTTCCTTTCTAGGACTTCAACAAAAGGCCACACATGAAGTCTCAGAGCCCTGTAGTGGAAACTTGGCACATTTAGGAATCAATTCCCAACAATTCTCTCACGTGGAGAGAATGCTCACGTGCTTGACAACCAACCTCTTAAATATCCTACGAGCCTGAAAACCCACTTCTTCAGTCCAACTCCCAGCTAACTAGGGTACAAATACAGTGACAATAACAGGAGGATACAAAGGACAACTGAATGAGTGAAGGAATTATGAAGGAATGATAGGAAACTGAACTAAATCCAAACTATATGTATCCATGTTCCAAACTTGACATTTGTCATGTTGAGAACTACCTCGGGCCCACTTGTTCCCATCCTTCGAACTTAGGATAAAATAATTATCCGTACTTTATAATTTAAGGAGTATTAATATAATATTCCTTTGGGCTTAAGCCCCCTATCTTAGCCCCTTATCTTTACCTTTTAGCCCCCTTTCCCTATCTAGTGGAGTTTATCCCCCCATATTCTTTTACATGGTTGGTATGCAACAATGATGTGTTTTCATTAATATTTTCATGTGATTACATATTACAATGATGGCTCACTGGCCATTTAACATGTGACTCTCTAGCCTAATAACTACACAGGAACTTCGGCCTCAATATATATGCAGTAATAAATAACTAAACTTTGCACACTTCGAGGTCACTACCGCGCACTTACCCAATTGCGTGCAACATTATGAATTGTGTGCTCCTATATTGATAGTGAATCTTTGCTCACTTACCCAAGTGTGCGCAAGACCAAAACCAAGTGCCAACGACTCACAATCTTATAATAATATTTACATTTACAATTATATATGTACAATTGGGGTTTGTCCTAAGGGTATTACATGTCATCTCTTCCTTGTCGTCTTTCTGAATCATTGGTTTCATTGTTCACATATGGGAAAAAAAGTTATAAGGAACAAAGTAAGAAATAAAGGAAAGGGTTAAAAATGTCTATAAATCCCCCACCCTTCGAATAGAATCCCTCCTAAAGGAAGTCAAGTCCTTTCAAGAAAAAACTAAAAAATAAAATAATAACAGGAGAATTTCTCAATGAGGAACAAAAACAGTTCCAACAATATCTTAATTCTCTTAGAGTGTAAGAGGAAAATTGTAGGTTGAATTCAAGAAGTTTTTGGTTAAAATAAGGTGAGAGGAACACAAATTTTTTTCATAGACATGCTAGAGCCTGGTTTTGGAGAAATAATATAAAATAAATTGTTATTGATAATGGGGAGATAGTTTCCTCCTTTATGAAAATTAAGCAAGCTACCTTCAAGTATTTCAATAATTTGTACAAAGAGCCACCCATATCCCATATCAAATATTTCTCTGAGTTTCTCAAACACATCCCTCAAGCCATCTATCATCATAACAACAACACACTCTTAGAAGTGGTCAAAGAATCTAAAATCTTCATTGTTATTAAACAAATGGAATCTGATAAAGCTCTAGGCCGTGATGTTTTTTCAACATGTTGCACTTTTACAAACTTTGTTTGAACATAATCAAATTTGATTTGGTTTGCATTGTCAGATATATCGATATATCAACATGCATGCAAGGTAGCACTAACTCTTCATTTCTGGTTCTTGTCCAGAAAGATTTAAAATCCTCCATCAAAGTTACCGATTTAACGAGATATGTGACCTCAGAACGAGAACTTTATCCATGAAAACCCATATTTTTCCATAAAAAACATGAAAATCAACCCCCAAATCAAAAAGTGGTGTTACTAGTAGCACCATTTTTCTAACCGGGTCAAAATTACAACAATTTTCAAGCATGGCCTTCAAAACTCAAATAGTTTCTGAGAAAAACCTTAAAATCAACACCTAAATAAAACAATGACGTTACCTAAATTTTTTTTTTTCTGAACATTAAAATTATAGCTAATTGTGATCTAATTGAAATTGTGGCCTCTCTGCAAATAACAAACACAAAATTAGATGCTAAATGGTCACATGAAAATTTATTTACTAACTTTTTTTTTGTTTTTTAATTTACATTAAAAAAAAAAAAAAATAGAACATCTTCGCAATTTTTTTTAAATGAAGAAAAAAATACATTTAAACAAATATATTGAAAACCTAAATTAAAACGAAAAACAACAACAACAACAACAACATTAAAAATTGAAAAAATAAATGAAAAAAATTAAAATATCCTT
>ML799070.1:87060-100260 GCA_009831015.1 Picea engelmannii | reverse complement strand
TGTTTTCGTTTCCAACAAGTTTTATATTAATTTTAGAGGGGAGAATAGTTTTGTGGAGTGCCTTGAACATACTTTCTTACTCCAGTTCATTCATCCACTTCATTCTTTGTAAGAATTGGTGTCCCCTACCATGATTGGATTGCTATTGTTTTCACCTTTAGAATTGCAATTACCTAGTGTGCATAGATATTATCTTTATAGATATGTAGTCCCATACCATTATACATTATCCATTAATTAATTTAATGCTTTATTCTCTCATTATGCATCATCATGTTGTCTGATATGTATATGTTGCTGAGATGCAATTAGCAATTGTGCCAATTATAGTTTAGAATGGACTATGAAGGGTGTCTGAAATTACATCTTTCCCATATCCATGTTTTTGCTTTCTGATAATTTTTGTCTATCATTTCAACTTTTTCTTTTATCATTTCAGTTATTTTTTTTCCTTTCTGATAATTTTTGTCTATCATTTCAACTTTTTCTTTTATCATTTCAGTTATTTTTTAGCTTACATTTACATTTGATTGTAACTATATATTTTTCCTAAAGTATGTTCTTCAGCAATTCATGTTATTTTAGTGAATTAAGCTAGTTTGATTGAGAGAAATTACCCTTTTATACTCACTCATGGAAAAGCTTCAGCAATTCATGTTATTTTAGTGAATTAAGCTACTTTGATTGAGAGAAATTACCCTTTTATACTCACTCATGGAAAAGGTTCTGAGCTATTCCCCAGGTAGGTTTGTACAATATGTTTCTACACTGCTGCTCCTCATCAACCTTGCTACGTCGATGCTGATGATTGTTATTGCTGGTACACTGATGTCATGGTACTGCTATCTGGGTAAAATACAAATATGCTGTTAGATATTAATGAAGAAATGCTAATAATAGAATTAGTTACAACAGAGGCTCCTCCGTGTCCTCTACAGCTGTTATCAGATCCACTATTATAGGAAACCGTTGCTTGTGTATCAAGCTATAAATGTAATCGTTTTCTTGATTAATAGGATAGATTGGTGTGAGTTCTATCTCTTCTGCAGATTTATTTAATTTATGCAACTATGGTCCCCTGTTTTTCTGCACATTCGAAGGAGACAATTGCATCTTCCACAAGCGCATTTGCTGGATGTAACAATAACGGTGTCTTGTGCGCATCGTGTTTCTTGTAATTTGTCACCGTTATCATCGGTTGTAGTAGGTGACATGACATGGATGCCTTGTAATAAAGTGTAATGTCATCTTATTTTAACCCAGTTTTTGAAACCAGATGACAACTCAAGTTAATAAGTTAAAATAGCCTGAGAATCAGGGATTGTCAAGGTTGTTTCTGCAACATTATTTTAAGGTTAGATAACCAAGGGAAATGTATAAAAACCAAGATCTCTCAAGTCGAGGGGAGATCTTTATGTTATAATCCTATCACACTGTAAGCAGATCTCCATTTACTAGAGAAATTGTTTGAATTATGTACCGATGTTTCGTAGTGAATAAATATTTAATCAAGTCAGTCCCTCTTCGTTCCTTCTAGTACCTTGTCTAAGGAGGAAAGACTCCTTCGTTGGCAAGGTACTACTACATTTTTATTAGATTTAGTAGTTTTACTTATGTTAGTCTTTGCCTTCCTAATCTTGTGTGCGGTAATATTAATTTACAAAATTGACGTGTGTTACACTCTTAGATATAACAACTATTTGTTCTATTGTGTGTGAACAGTCATAACAGTTGAATGAAGTAATTATTGTGTGTGAACAGTCATAACAGTTTTACAGTTCAATGAAGTAATTATTGTCAATTAGATTAAATTATTTGTTGTGTTGACGATGTCAAAATTACAAATTATAGGAAAGAGATTCTCGAACCATCCCATCATTTCATGCTTTGTTTGAGCCGAGTGTGCGTTTAATTACAACCCGAGGGTCTATCAGTCATTCAGTGGCAAGGTCATTGTATAGTTCTTCTTTTCAAGTAGAATTGTTTCCTTTCAAGTTATTTACTTTTCAAGTAAAACTTAGTTTTTTCTTTCCTACAATTGGATTTACATTTCTGAAGCAATAGTTGTCTTAGGAACATATTAATTTACTTTCTGTTACATGCAAGTGTAATTTCATGTAAGGGTTGTCAATTACTTTCCAGTTGAATAGTTAGTTCTCGTTGGAATTTGAACTATAATGAATTATTTGCTTCTGTAGTTGAGTTAATTTATGCAAGTTTGTTATTACATTTGATTAGTGTTAGTCTTGAATGATCTTGCTGAAACATTTAAAGAATCCTTTTTGTAATCATCATTATTCCTCCTACAATTACAACATAACACCTAAATCGGTATTTGAGTAGTTTGCAAGTGTTATACAAATCCCTGTTTGATAATTAAATGATCGATACTTTTAGTTATTGTTTTAAGAAATTATTAGTTATTGTTTTAAGAAATTAGAAAGATAATTAGGAAATTGTTAGCTTATGGATCGAAAAGTAAAAAACCTAACTTTTATTTATAATAACATTATTTGGATAAAATTTCTCTTGACATAAGAATTAATTAGGAAAGTGGGTTAGAATAGATATTAATCAAGATATTATCTTCCATAAAAGGAAAACTATTAAGAAAGTGGGCTGGAATAGATATTAATCAAGATATTATAACCTAACTTTTATTTATAATAACATTATTTGAATAAAATTTCTCTTGACATAAGAATTAATTAAGAAAGTGGGTTAGAATAGATATTAATCAAGATATTATCTTCCATAAAAGGAAAACTATTAAGAAAGTGGGCTGGAATAGATATTAATCAAGATATTATCTTCCATAAGAGGAAAACTATGAGAACACTAGAAACATTCATATGTAACAAAATCCAAATGTCATGTGGTTAGGTTGAGCATAAAACATCTTCAGCTTGAGATTAATGAGTATATTCATAATTCACCTCTCAAAAACATTCATATGTAACAAAATCCACATGGCATGTTGTTAGGTTGAGCATAAAACATCTTCAGCTTGAGAACAATGAGTATATTCATAATTCACTCAGTATCTTGAGTAGTAGAATTGTAAGTTTTGGAAAAGAATATACTATATTGGCCTTTGACTAGTAGGAAGAGAAGGGGAAGGTGACATTGACAGATTTGAGTGTTTATCAGGTCTGGAATAATGTCCTATTCTCTACAGCTTGATGCAATGAATTGATTAACATTCTACTCTATTCAAGCACATTTGTAGTCCTATCAAGTTCCTCCCTCCTATGTTTCTCCTTTTGAATGTTTCACAACACCTTCAATTGTTATTTTGCATGCCTTGCCAGTTATTTATGGTGCTTGTTTTCTTCTCTCACACTTTCACTGTTTTCATGCAATAATCACATCTTCCCTCTTCTCATTTGCAAGATCCTTCTTATTTTTATTCAATTACATCATCTTTTTTTTCTTTTGTTATACCTCAACCAAGAGTGTTTAATGTAATCATGTGAAGTTAGTAACTCAAAAATCCTACTTTGTCAAAGAAACTAGTTAGATCCTATTTCTTCTTTCTCTATGACTCTCTCCACTAGTAGTGTTAATAATTGTCCAAGCAATGGTCTCGTATTTGGATAATTATGAAGATCATTTGGAAGTTGTTATTTGTCTTCACTAGCTTCTCCATTTGGTTCTTTATCACCTCCATTCTATTCTTCCACACCTCCAAAATCCTAAAAAAAACAGATAAGTTCATTTCTATTCAAATTTGTTGAAAATGAAGGCATGTTAAGACTTTCTTCATTAGCACTAGTAACAATATTTACATTCATGATCATGGCTTCCACTAACCACTCAGTCTGGGTTACTTGTCTTGGACACTTCAATTTCTCATTGATGTTTCCCACTACTTGAAAACCATCAATCATATTCAATTCAATAATGTCATTTGGATATGTTATGTAGAATTTGTATGTGTTTCATGTGATGCAACTAAATCCATATTCTCTTGATATGCTTCATAATCTAATTGAGTAGCAATTCCATGTTCATAATCATCATGCAAGTGTTCTTTAGAGATGCTCAACATGTTCATCATAAATTTTCACATTTGTCACCATGTATATAAAAATATTAGTTCCAAGTGATATCATTGATAATAGCATGTTGTTGGCCCTTGACAAGGTTTTGGGAACACTTGGTCATATTTGACCATTTTTGGGACTTCGACAACCACTCGAAGATGGAGCGCCAGATGAAGTCGAGATTGCAGAATCTCGACCCACTTTTGGGTCCCTTTTTGGGTTGTTGGGAATATGTAATGGGAAAGGGATGTCGTCACATGGGTCTACCCATGCTTAGGCCCATTTTGTATGTATAAATATAAGATAGTAAAATATAAGAAAGTAGTAATAGGGTCGAATAGTATGTCTATGTGATGTATGCTAAGTGCAAGTAAGTTTTGTAAGATCTTAGTGCCTATATGAGACTTGCATAAGCTGAGTGCAAATTATTGTAAGAAGTTGTAGAAGACTTTTTGTGATATAATGCAAGGAATGAGGATCTAGTGAGCTGCGGAGATCTTCTGTTCGATGCACAGTAGGGTTTGGTGGCTCTGTTCTTGTAACCACTTGGTCGATGATAATAGAGAAGAAGAGTTGGTGGACATAGCCCCGGGGTAGGGGTGAACCACGTAAATCCTGTGTTGCCCGCTTTGTGCCTTGTTCTGATGCATTAATATGATTATTTGCTAAGTGTTTTGATATATTTAGATAGATCTATTTATGCTTTGTGCTTCTTAGATGTATGTGAATGTAGATCTGACATGTATATTCCTAGTGTTGGCCTACTGGATCTGATCCATTTTACCGTTGTTAAGTACTTAGATCCTTTAGATCTAAATGAATGTCGCGATGCTCCGTGCTATTTGTGAAGTATAATAAGGACTAAATATTGATGAATGATCGATGCTAAGTGCTATGTAAGTGATATAATCACACATCTGTGTCTCAACTTAGGTTGCAGACACTTGAGTCCTGCAACCACCCCTGCCTCTACCTCGGGTGAGACTTCATCTACTTCGCAGGTGTTGTCGAAAGGGTCGGTAGTTAGGGTTTTGTTGGTGTGCTCTTGCAGTGTTGAACCCTGGGTCTGCCCCTGTGCCAACACATGTCATGATTTAAGGGCTAGATTCTAGTTCACCTAAATCCAACATCGATATTGGAGTGTCTAAGAGTCATTTAAAAAGATCTACTAATTCAAACCTTTTTACCTCTATCAATGCATTATTTTCCATCCATGATTCTCTATCAAACCTAAATCAATTCTTAAAAGGCCCAAACAAACTCACATCTCGGGGTTGGAACCTATGAGTAGCGTGTGTAGACAAAATCAATAAGTCTATGCCCATGTTTTTTTCCTCCTTCGTGGTTTGTAAAGTTGTGTGGCTTATGCGACCATCAAAAATCAACAACTATCTATGTACAGATGTAGACAAATAGGTGGTTACCTTGAATAGGTGGTTACCTTGGTATTTTACCCAATGTCTGATTCATTATGGGTTCTTTAGAAGTTGGTTGTATGTGATAATTATTTATGAATAATGATTTCTTAATCGCATTCTTTCTCTCTTCCATCTTATTTTTCTTCTTGTCTTCCCAAGATTTTTGGAAAGTTGGTCTTCCTTTATGTTGATCATAAAGGAATTTAACTTGCCTTATGATTTCCTGCAATATTTTTGGATCATCATATTGTATCTTGTCACTGACAAATGATGGAAAACCACTCAAATACCTATGAATCTTAACCAAATCATCCTTGACGAAAGAAACATACTTCAAAAAATCTAGAAACCTCCTTTAATATTCATCTATGGTCATAATACCAATCTTGATTTCAAATAAATCCTTCATTTTCTTGTCATAGTATCACTTACTCAAGTACTTCTTTTGAAAATACCTCTTGAATTCCCTCCAAGTAATTTTTTTCTCATCAATGTGTTGCACCTAAACAAATCGGTACCACCACATTGATGCTTTTCCCTTGAGATGATAGATGACAATTCTTCCTTCTGTGTGTGAAGAGTAATTATGCAATTGAAAATAATTCCTCATTCGTAGTAGACATGTCTCTACATCCTCATCCTTATTGTTCTCACCATCAAATGTATGAGGCTTGATTTTGTTCATTTCTCTCTATAGCTCATACACCCCAAACCTCCTTTTATGTTTCCTAACATGGAATGGAATTGAAATATTGTGTAATCTCCTAGTGGAATTCCTTGGGGAGTGATGGTGATGTCTACCGACACATATTGTTCTTCTCCTCTCATCATCAGACTTGTGACTTATGTGTTTGCTTGAGTCAATCTCCTTATCCATCTTATTTTCTATTATATCCAAGCTCTTATTTAACTTTATGTTGAATCCCTCATGCTTCTCCTTGGCTTAATAAGCCTCTCATTATCTGCATTATAACTTTGGATGCCCTTTTGCAAACAATTTATGGTCTATACCATGTTCATGCTTTCTTCCTTTCTTTCTCCATGTCCATTTGAATTTGTACCTTCATTGCCTATATTGACATACATCCCTCTAATATCATCTTCATGGATATAATACCCTTGTGTATCTTCCATGATTCTAAAATCTGTGTTGATCATGTTATGATCTAAATGTTATTAACTCTGCAAAATCTACAGCCAACAAAACTTGTTAGGATAAAAAATTTAATAAATTCATGAAATTATGTACAATTCTGGTTCAATAATGCACCAAAATTATTTCTTTTGAATTCTTGAAAAATTGATTTCCCAAACCAATTTTATAGGTGACTATTTATACTCTAGTGTCCAAGACCTTTCCAACACCTACTTTCATGCTCAATTCTGATTCTTGAGCGGAAAGTTATGATCATTTGAAAATTTTTCATTAATTATTTTGTTCATACTTCAACTAGGTGGAAATCTCAATTGTACTTATGCATTTTTCACCTTCTCCATTGGATTTTTGGTAGGAGGCCAATTTTTTTTCTTCATATATATATTTTGGACAGTATCTCCAAGTTTCACCTCTTTCTGTGTTCAGGGCTGCTAGATACAACCTGCTAAAGTTTTAGGCCAATTAGTGTTTTTGGCCTTGAATGCTATAGGTACCTTCCATGCCTTATTAAATTTTTTTACCATGCCCATAATTGTAGTTAATATCCATGAATTTGTCATATGGTTCAATATATTTTCATAGAATTCTCATGTGCCTCAATCTGATTCTTGAGCAGGAAGTTATGGCCTTCATAAGTTAATTAGGCTTAAAATTTACTCTCCATTGTTTGGGATGTGAATCATTCATCCTAACTTTGTTTGACGATTGGAATACACCATTATAAATATATCACCAAAATATTTCATTTAAGCTACAAAAGTTATCTCTTTGGTACACTATTTTTCAGCTGCTAAAAACAATGCTTAGGGCCTCAAAAATTCCTGCAAAAAGATGACCTTCAAGCAATACCAAAACAATGACATGGAAAATCACTAGTTTTCTACTGTTGGAGACTACCAAACTGACTTTACACGCACCACTTCTAAATTATACATCCATATTTAGCATGTGAAGTTGTACATTCACAATGAAAAAATGCAGTGCATGCACCATGCGTCTATATCCAGTGTGAAACATTTTTTTTCATGCGCCAATATCTACTGCGTACAACTCCTATGTCGCACACCAATTCCTATTGTGCATAATGTTTGTGTCATGCACTAGTACCTACTATGCACAACTTTTTTCCATGCACCAATACCTATTGCACACAACTTTTGTGTCGTGCACCAATATTGTGTGTGCATTGTACTCTCCGCACTACACAATGTCAAGGTTCAATGCACTCACACTACACACCAATACTCCCTGTGCACCACCAATTATACTTCTGCATTGCATGAATATTCAACATGTACGTAGTACATACCAACGTTGGACGTACGCCAACAAATTTGCACTGCGCTCTACCAACACTCTATGCACACAACATTATTATGCGTGCGCCACAAGCTCAAATACAATGCGATGAAAAATATTAGTGTGCTTCCATGTGCACCCATATTATATGCACACCATCAATTCTACACTGCACAGTTCCAAAATTTAGTGTGTATACCCTGTGCACCTTTATTTTATGTGCAACACGAAATTTTTAGTGCGCACACATGCGCAACATTGCTTTTCCGCGTAATGCATTTTTTTTAGTGCAGACACCCACACACCATTATTTTTCCGCGCAACGCCAAATTTTTAGTGCACACATATGCGCAACTATTTTTTTCCATGAAATGCAAAATTTTTAGTGCACAGACTCGTGCACCATTATTTTTTTTCACTCAACACTAATTTTTTAGTGCACACAACTCCGCAACATTATTTTTCCGTGCAACACAAAAAAAAATTGTGCACACACCCGTGCACCATTATTTTTCCGTGAAATGCCAAATTTTTAATGCTAACACCCACACACCATTATTTTTCCATGCAATGCCAAATTATTAGTGCACACACCTACGCAACATTATTTTTTTCCGTGCAACGCCGAATTTTTAGTGCACACACATGTGCACCCTTTTTTTTCTGTGCATCACTACTACTTAGTGCACCCAACTATTTTCAATGCTTAACTAATTTTTTCATAATTTTGTTGCAGAAATTGGGGTTTTTGTCCAATTTCACCCGATTTTGTCTTGGGTGCCATGACCAATCTGTAAAATAAAAAATTTGGCCATCTACAGGCGCAAAGTTTCCCATTAGAAATTGAAATTACTTGTTTTCAATCTTCAATAAGATTCTTCACATTACCAATGAGATTTCTCTCAATTGTTCTGCAATAATTTAATTGTACGAACTGGACACATGCTCCTCAAATTAATTCTCTACAAAATTCCACTTCAGCGTTATGCTAACTTGGCCCACCCAAGATCAGAGTTGAAAAGTGGGCTCTAATACCCCATTGTAGCATCCCCAACCACCTATTGGGCTATGCCACTTAAAATTTTGAATTATGATACTAATTTAAATAATAAAATATTCCGCAAATGCAAAGATTCATACAAAATAATAAAAACACTATGCATGTAACATACACGGGGAAAAAACCCATTAAAACAATGAATAAATATTAAGACAAAATATGAATTAACACGCAATTGTCACTTATCTTTTATTAAAAAAAACACCAACTGTGTGTATACCTTCCACATTCCTCCTAGGACTAGACCACATTGCTCATAACTCTCAGCAGTGGGTTACCCTCGAGATGGGACTAAAATCCTCCTAGGTAAAGGATTCCTATCCCAGCTAAGGTATCTCAGACTATAGAAAAAATCATTCATAGGGGCCAACTCAAACTAATAGCCTACAGTCCCTCATTGTACCCCAGGAAGTGTACCCCTTCTCTGCTCAATAGTCCCTTGACTTCCCCACATCCTTTCTCGGACTTCAACAAAAGGCCAAACATGAAGTCTCAGAGCCCTGTAGCGGCAGCTTGGCACATTCAGGAATCAATTCCCAACAATTCTCTCACATGGAGAGAATGCTCACGTGCTTGACAACCAACCTCTTCAATATCCTACGGGCCTGAAAACCCACTTCTTCACTCCAACTCCTAGCTAACTAGGGTATAGATATGGTGACAATAACAGGAGGGTACAAAGGACAACTGAATGAGTGAAGGAATTATGAAGGAATGATAGGAAACTGAACTAAACCCAAACTATATGTATCCATGTTCCAAACTTGAAACTTGTCATGTTGAGAACTACCTCAGGCCCACTTGTTCCCATCCTTCGAACTTAGGATAAAATAATTATCCGTACTTTATAATTTAAGGAATATTAATACAATATTCCTTTGGACTTAAACCCCCTATCTTAGCCCCTTATCCTTACCTTTTAGCCCCCTTTCCCTATCTAGTGGAGTTTATCCCCCCATATTCTTTTACATGGTTGGTCTGCAACAATGATGTGTTTTCATTAATATTTGCATGTGATTACATATTACAATGATGGCTCACTGGCCATTTAACATGTGACTCTCTACCCTAATAACCACACAAGAACTTCACCCTCAATATAGATGCAGTCATAAATAACTAAACTTTGCACACTTCCAAGTCACTACCGCGCACTTACCCAATTGTGTGCAACATTATGAATTGTGTGCTCCTATATCGATAGTGAATCTTTGTGCACTTACCCAAGTGTTCGCAAGACCAAAACCAAGTGCCAATGACTCACAATCCTATAATAATATTTACATTTACAATTATATATGTACAATTGGGGTTCTTTCTAAGGGTATTACATGTCATCTCTTCCTCGTCGTCTTTCTGAATGAGTGGTTTCATTGTTCACATATGGGAAAAAAATTTATAAGGAACAAACTAAGAAATAAAGGAAAGGGTTAAAAATGTCTATAAATCGCCCACCCTTCGAATAGAATCCCTCCTAAAGGAAGTCGAGTCCTTTCAGGAAAAAAATAAAAAATAAAATAATAACAGGAGAATTTCTCAATGAGGAACAAAAACAGTTCCAACAATATATTAATTCTCTTAGAGTGGAAGAGGAAAATTGTAGGTTGAAGTCAAGAAGTTTTTGGGTAAAATAAGGTGAGAGGAACACAATTTTTTTTCATAGACATGCTAGAGCCTGGTTTTGAAGAAATAATATTAAATAAATTGTTATTGATATTGGGGAGATAGTTTCCTCCTTTATGGAAATTAAGCAAGCTACCTTCAAGTATTTCAATAATTTGTACAAAGAGCCACGCATATCCCATATCGAATATTTCTCTAAGTTTCTCAAACACATCCCTGAAGCCATCTATCATCAAGACAACAACACACTATTAGAAGTGGTCAAAGAATCTAAAATCTTCATTGTTATTAAACAAATGGACTCTGATAAAGCTCTAGGTCGTGATGTTTTTTCAACATGTTGCACTTTTACAAACTTTGTTTGAACATAATCAAATTTGATTTTGTTTGCATTGTCAAATATATCGATAGATCAACATGCATGCGAGGTAGCACTAACTCTTCATTTCTGGTTCTTGTCCAGAAAGATGTAAAATCGTTCATCAAAGTTACTGATTTAACGAGAATTGTGACCTCAGAACGAGAACTTTATCGCTTAAAACCCATATTTTGCCATAAAAAACATGAAAATCAACCCCCAAATCAAAAAGTGGTGCTACTAGTAGCACCATTTTTCTAATCGGGTCAAAATTACAACAATTTTCAAGCATGGCCTTCAAAAATCAAATAGTTTTTGAGAAAAACCTTAAAATCAAAACTTAAATAAAACAATGACGTTACCTAAAACATTTTTTTTTCTAAACGTTAAAATTATAGCTAATTGTGACCTAATTGAAATTGTGGCCTCTCTGCAAATAACAAACACAAAATTAGATCCTAAATGGCCACATGAAAATTTATTTACTAACTTTTTTTTTTTTGTTTTTTAATTTACATTAAAAAAAAATAAAAATAGAACATCTTCCCAATTTTTTTTAAACGAAGAAAAAAAATACATTTAAAAAAATATATTGAAAACCTAAATTAAAACAAAACAACAACAACAACAATAACATTAAAAAGTGAAAAAATAAATGAAAAAAATTAAAATATCCTTAGAAACAATAATTTGAAATAATATATATATATATATATATATTCAATGAGATTTATGTGATGAGGATTGTTTTCAGTAGTGTTCGAAAAAACCACAATGTTATTAATGGATTGTCCACGTTTCAGATCCATATTATGATCCATTTTCAGGACAAGAAGCATGATTTAAAAATCAAAGTGAAGCGCTTAATATAAATACTAAAGGAGAGAAAGGAAACTAAATCGACAACTCTCCTTTTAATTTGAACCCTGATATTTTCAAGATCACAAATTTCGTCCAGAATATCCCTTCCATACATGAAAATGATCTATTCAATGAGATTTCTATGGTGAGGATTGTTTTCAACAGTGTTCAGAAAAACCACAGTGTTATTGATGGATTATCGACGTTTCAGATCCATATCAAGATCCATCTTCAGGAAAAAAAGCCTGGATTAAAAATCAAAGAGAAACGCTTAATATAAATACTAAAGGAGAGAAAGGAAACTAAGTCGGAAACTCTCCTTTTAATTTTAACCGTGAGCTTTTCATGATCACGAATTTCATCCAAAATTTCCCTTTTGTACAGGAAAATGATTTGTTTAATGAGATTTCTATGGTGAGGATTGTTTTCAACAATGTTAAAAAAAACACAATGTTATTAATGGATTGTCATCATTTCGGATCCATATCAGTATCCATCTTCAGGACAAGAAGCCTGGATTAAAAATCAAACAAAAGCACTTAATATAATTACTAAAGGAGAGAAAGGAAACTAAGTCGACAACTCTCCTTTTAATTTTAACCCTGAGTTTTTCAAGATCACGAATTTCATCCAGAATTTCCCTTTCGTACAGAAAAATGATTTGTTCAATGAAATTTCTATTGTGAGGATTGTTTTCAGCAGTGTTCGGAAAAACCATAGTGTTATTAATGGATTGTCGACATTTCATATCCATATCACGATCCATCTTTAGGAAAAGAAGTCTATATTAAAAATCATAGAGAAGCGCTTAATATAAATACTAAAGGATAGAAAGGAAACTAAGTCAGAAATTCTCCTTTTAATTTTAACCCTGAGCTTTTCAAGATCACGAATTTCGTCCAGAATTTCTCTTCCATACAGGAAAATGATCTGTTCAATGAGATTTATGTGGTGAGGATTTATTTCAGCAATGTTCGGAAAAACCATAATGTTATTTAATAAATATCCAATTTTTTTTTTTATTAAAAATATATAAACTATTTTTTTTTATTAAAGAACTTAAAAAAAACTTGAAATATAAAATTTGATAAAAAAATCTTCGTAGTCCCCCTGTGGGATAGGTCATGGTCCCGGGGGACCATCATAACATGGCCTAGCCCATGGGGTGGTGGGACAATGCCCGACATCGGCCAGGGATTCGACCCCAGAATCTCATTTGAGCAAACAACGACACTCATCCACTTAGCTAACCCACAGAGCTATATATATAGTTATATTTTTATTTATTTTTTATCAAATTTTCTATTTTTTTTTTTTTTTTAATATAATTTTTTTTGTTTGTTTGTAATTTTAAGTTTTTTTTTAAGTATTTCTTCTAT
>ML799070.1:38851-87010 GCA_009831015.1 Picea engelmannii | reverse complement strand
AGAGAGAGAGAGAGAGAGAGAGAGAGAGAGAGAGAGATTTTTTTTCCTCGTAAGTTTTCAGGTAAGAATTTTTATTTTTAAAATGAGTGATTTTTTTTAATTTTTTAAAAAACTAACTTGGAGAGTTTTTTTTTTTGTCGAGTTTATTTATTTATTTAATGTAAATTTAAAATTAAAATTAAAATCTAATAAATGCTTTAGGAGTTGATTTTGACTTGTTTATCAATGATGGTATCAGTTGTCAAGGGCACAATTTCAATTAAGTTATAATTTCAACTAAAAAAAAACCCGAGTGTTATGTGTATTATTGATTTTTTATTTGAGAGAAAATTTTAAAGTCTTTTTCCAGAATTACATCATAATGACATCAATTGTCAATGTGAAGGGTTTGAATTTTAACCATCGTAAAAAAAATGTGCTACAATTAGTTCCACTTTTTTTATCTAGGGGTAAAAATAACCACTCTTAAAAAGCTAGAACTCTAGAGAGTTCTTGTTAAGTTGGTAATTGTGTTCTCCTCCTTTAGTAGATTTAGACCCATTTCTCTATGTAATGTATCTTACAATATCATTTCCAAAGTGTAATGATCCCAAGCCAATTTTTTGCTTGAAACCACTAACTAGCACTCTGTGTTTGTTGATTATTTGTTGTGCAGGTGGCTATTGATGTTTTGGCCTTAGGGATTTTTCTAGTTATTTAAATGGTGTTCATACAATATCTATCCAACACATGCAAGATTACAAGAATACTCAAGATATCGGAAACACAAGCATAGATCTGACCTTTATTATGTAAAGCATGAACCAGATACAATATAGAGTAGATCTGGAATAGTCCTCAGATGGCTCCAATAGATAATAGATATGAGATGCTACAAAATGCTTCGGCTAATACAAAATATGTCTCCAAAGGCTGAATACAATCTAAAGACCCAAGGTGCCAACAATAGGTGAACACTCAACCCCTCCTGGGTTGCTGGTACGTCCTGTTGGTACATCCTACTGGATGAAAGAGACCAATATTTCGGCCTGGATCAAGGAGATCCTCAAATCATGTCAAACTCCACCAAAATGTAGATCAAGATCAAGGAAACCCCTACCGGAAGTCTAAAGCTCAAATACTCAATCCTCCTCCATCAATGGCTAGAACCCTAATGCAGTTTCTGCCCCCCCTGAAGCCCCGAATAGCTCAACAAGTTGTTCTAAATGAAGGACACCTCCAAAAGCTTTGAAATGCTCTGGAATGGTAGATCGGGCTGTGGAAACCTTGTAGAATAAGTTTTAGGTCCATATTCTAGGTAGAACTCCCTAGATATGAGAAATATTGAATCGCACGACGTTCTCCTTGCCTCTAGGCCATCCCAATCTGTAGTTGAAGATCTGATGGTGATAACTCTTCAAGAAAGCCTCTAAAATGATGGTTGAGGACCTGCAAATAGAACCCAAGTGCCAAAATACCCCCAAGCTCTCCTGATTGGCTGGATAAAACTCTTCTTCAAGTGATGGTGCCCCACTGCTGGAAATTTTTGAACAGTACGACCCTGCTACTTTCCTGAGTCGATAGGTGGATCTATGATGAGTGTAGAATGTTGTGGGTCGAGTATTTGATCCCCGAGACCAAGCTTGGAATAAGGTGAGTGGTTCTTTCACCACTGAGTTTCTCACAAGGGCTTGTGACAGCAAAACCCTCAAACTGTATGCTCAAGAGCAGTAACAAGCAAATACCAAAATCTAGAATGCCCAAGAAGTGTGGCCTAGCCTTCTCTTTATGCTTTTTCTTCTATTTTCTAGTTGACTTAGCTTAACTCCTAGAGTTAACCCTAACTCCAACTCTATCTCTTCTATTTCTTCATTGAGTTATCTTTTAACTCTTTTTCACCTTTTTATCAAGTCAACTTAAGAATATAACCTTAGTTTGGTTGACCTTTCTCCTAAATGTGAGATTGTGGCCTAGTGGGGACACCTAGACCACTAAGTCTTCCAAACCTCTTCATCAAGAGGTGGGGGACATTACACAAAGTCATGGCATCGAATCAAATTCCTCCTAACCAAGATTATCTCCCCCACCCAAGGAGGTTTCGTGGAGAAATACCAAATAATTGATAATATCATCGTTATAAAATAGGTTATACACTCAAGGGAAACCAAAAATTAAAAAAGAATGATATTAAAACTCAACATGGCCAATGCCTTTGATAGAGTAAATCATATATTCCTTCTGGTTGTCGTGAAAAAAATTGGCTTCGATCTCTCTTTTCTAAGATAGGTTGAAACGTATTTTTCCTTGGATTACCCCTCTAGTTAATGGTTTCCCTACCGCTTGTTTCCGGGCATATCGTGGTATTCGTTAGGCGTTCCCACTCTCCACAATTCTTTACATTATTATGGAAGAACCTCTTAACAGAACCTTGGAACATGAAAGAAGAAAGAGATCCATCCCTAGTATAAAAATTATAAGAGGAACCAAGAGGCCTAACCACTCCCAATTTGGAGATGGCACCCTTCTCATTAATGCTGCCTCTACCATCCTAACCTTAAGATCAAAACAATTCTAGACGTGTTCACAAAAGCTTCATGGGATCTCATAAAAAAATGCCAAAATTCATCTTTATACTTGGAATATTTAACTTCTCTTATGATTAGAAATGGAAATCTTTTAAATACTTGGGAATACTTATAATCATTAGAACCTTACCTTCAACCCATTGGCAACTCATTTTATAAAAAATCAAATCCAAATTTTCTCAATGGGGAGCACATTGGTTAAACCCAGATGGGAGGACCATGCTCATAAACTATGTTCTAAGTGCCTTTCCCATTTACCAATTCTCCATGTTGTTAGTCCCTACCTCTTTTTTTCATGCTTTTATGTGGGAGCTCCATCGTTTCCTTTTGAAAGGGAGAAAATCCAACTCTAAAATTTTTCACTTGATCAATTGGAAAACTATTATTGCTCCTAAAACTCATGGAGGCCTTGGAATTAGGGATCCTCTTTTCATGAACAAAGCCCTGAGAGAAAAAATTATTTGAAGATTGATCTCTAGGGAGAAAGAATTGTGCAAATCTATTCTAAGAAAAAAATACTTCCCCGGTCCCTACATGAGATGCCTCGACAACATCACCCATTTCATGGCTTGCTCTCAAATTCGGCGCATGATTAAAGCCTCGACCCCTTCCTATCTAAAAATATCTCTTGGTCCCGAGGTAATCGAAGCACAAAAAAAGAAGTCAAGATTGTATTATTGGACAACCCCCTCTTGGGAGTATTCATCATCTTTTTCGTCTAAAACATTGTCTAGACTCGCAAAATAAAATCACCCTATTTGGCATCTCTTGTTGGGAAGAAAAAATTGTTAGATTGAAAAGGTGGAACTTGGGACACCCCTCTCCCCCCCTCATCTTCAACCCCTCTTAAATATTCTCCTCATGAACTTAAAATTCTTTGTTCCTCTTGATAAAAACTTGAAATATAAAGGTCGGGGAAAAATGGGATACTCTGTCAACCAAGCTTATCAACTTGAACTTCAAAATCTAGGCTCCATCCAAAATCTAATAAGTGGGGCGGCATCCGGAACCATGATATCCTTCCTAAGATAAGTGACTTCAGCTAGACCCTTAAACATTAGAAAGTTCTCACAGGGAAACACTTGTTGAAAAGAGGTATCCAGAGCCCTTCTAGATGTGTTATTTGTTTTAACGATTTAGACTCTCCACCTCATGTTTTTTTCAATTTCTCTTTCACCAAGGTAGTTTGGAGAAAGGTTATTAAGGAATTATCATTTCGCATGAAATGACCATCTTCAATAGACCACATGCTCCACATGCTCTTTTGATGGCCACAAGTATATCTTCGCTCCTTCCAAGGAAAGCCCCTCTTCAAAAGAATCTAGTCAACCCTTCCTTTTTTCATTTATTGGAAAAACTGGTTGGCTAAAACAGAGGAAGGTTTAAAGTTTTAAAATCTTCCCCGGAGTGGGTGGAAACAAAATATTTTAGCCTTCTCCTGGAGCATTTTAACTGAATATACATAATATCAAATCAACCTAATGCTCTAGACCATTAGAAAAGCAAATGGATGGAAAGGTTCCCTATAAAAACAACCACACCCAAAAATTCTCACATTGGATCAACCTCGAAGCTTCAACTCCCTACAACAATTTTCACTGAATGGCCAAAGGACAAAGCTCATCATTCTCTCTTCTTCGCTGGTACCTCAAAAGGAAACCCTCAAGGCAGTAGATGCGGGAGAGGTGATTTATTAGCCTAGAAGAAAGGTTGAAGCAATTTACTCTTGCAAAATAGGAGTAGCCTCCAACAATCAGGTTGAATCTTATGCCCTCCTACAAGGATTTCTCATAACTAGATCTAAAAACATAGAGTTCCCAATAGTGGGAGATTCTAAAAACACAATTAGACATTTGATTCAATCTTCCCTTCCTACCAATACAAGTTTGAGATCATTTTTTCTCCGTATCCAAGTCATTATCAAGTAATTCAATCAAGTCTTATCGTGGCACATGAGGAGATATCTAAAGACCCTTCGTGATGAATTAGCCAATAAAGGAGTGAGTGGAGAAATCAATTCTTTATCTATCAATGGAAGAACAATATTTAGCCTTGTTCCTTATACCCCTCTCCTTGTTCATGTCATGCGCCCTTAGCCTAAGTCTTCTAAGGGCCTTGTTCTTAGCCCTTTTTCTTGTCACAATGTCATCTTTTCTTCTCCTTGTTCATGTCATGCGCCCTTAGCCTACGTCTTATAAGGGCCTTGTTCTTAGCCCTTTTTCTTGTCACAATGTCATCTTTTCTTGCTCTCAGATATGGAGGTTCCCTTCCCTTGGCCTTTTCATCCCTCTTCCCCGTGCACTTGTTCCTCCATTCTCCCTTCCTCTCGTACTTTCCTCCCGCCCCTACACGGTGATCTATGTTCTCACTTGCTTGTGTTCCCCTCGCACGTTGCTCCCCCCTCTTAATATGACCTTTTTCCCATGTGTTTTTTTTGTTGTCCCTGCTCACACGATGACTCTTTAGGTGTTGTATGCCCCCTCACTTCTATTACCTCCCTTCCTTCCCTGTCTTCATGAGGCACTTCACCTTCTTTGTTCGTCACTTGCTCCATTTTTTCTCACCCATTTTTCCCCTCTTATGTCATCACTCGTCCTCATCCTCATTTTCACATAGATTATTTAGGAAATGGGTAATTCTACGCCTTCAAAATCTCTCGACCACCTTTGTTCTCACCCTGCAGGATGCCCCACAACAGAATGGGAAAATATAGAAAATCAACAAGGAGGAATGTATCTCCCTCCAATTCAAGATTCAATCTCCATTAAATCAATTCGCGACCTCTTCGTAAGGTATTGGAATCTCAATCTCTTAGAAGGGTGACGAATTAGACTCAGCAAGGATTTCAGCATGGCCAACAGACTCCAAAGTGCTCCAACTCCAAAGTGCTCCAACTCCAGCAGGAACTTGATGACGTCTAGTCATTGGTGATATCAATTCAAAGAAGATTGGATACTCTCGCATCCCAAGTTATGGAAGTTTTAAAGTTAATAGATAGTCTTTCCAATTGTTGAATGATGAGGTCGATGCTCTAAGAAGTCAGCTGGAGGAAATTCGCCTCGAACCAACCTTCTAGGGATAGCAAGAAAACACAACAGCTCACACAACATCTACTAATTCTAGTCTCGCCCCCCCTCCTTTTCCAAATCTCAACATCACTGTGCAACATCCAGAGGATACAAAAATGACGGATTTGGATGATCGGAACATGTTTCCTCCCTATGTTTTAGTTAGTATGTGTTTTAAATTTTGGATGTGTTTAGGGTTTTTTTTAAGAATCTGTACTAGAAGATTTTTGGACTAGAACAATTGTATATATCATGGATATAATTGTAATACTCAAGCTCAACACACTATGGGTTGAGGTATTGAATTTCTCCTACTCGGAGAATTTTTGCTTCTCTATGTAAATGGTTTCTTATATATTATGGAATTTTTATATTTTTTTTATCAGCATTGTTTAAACTTGTTATGTTTTGGTAATTTTTTATTGTTTAAATTTAATCGCTTAAATGTCCTTATGCTTTTCTTCCAATTTTGGGTAAATCTAAACAAAAAATAATCATGGAAAATAATCAAAATATAAAACATTTAAACAATTGTATTTCTATCATTGAAATACTTATATCTTAAAAATATATTGTATATTAATATAATGAATATTATATATGGTGCATAATTTTTTTATGCACCATATTATGAAATATTTATATTTTTTTATCCACATTTATTTAAATTTAACCACTTAAATATTAAATATGTAGATCCCAAGTTTTTCTTCCAATTTTAGACAAATCTAAATAAAAAATAATCCTTGAAAAGAGCCAAAATATAAAACATTTGAACAACTGTATTTATATCATTAAAATACTTATATCTTAAAAAATCCTTCCTCTATATTATATATTAATATAATGATTATATTGGATATTATATGTGGTGCCTAATTTTTTTAAACCATTTTTTTAATATACAATTTTTAAATATACAAATCAATTATCTTAAGGTTGTTTTTAAATTGTTGTTTTCTGTGAACTTTGGTTGAAAGTCACATATAACTATTTATTTATTCTTTGTTTAACCGTAACGAAAGTCACTTATACCTATTTATTTATTAACGAAAGTCACTTATGACTATTTATTTATTGTTTACACGTAACTGTCATATAGAACAGAAGGAAGGTCGTCGTGGAGATTTTATCTACACCAATGCATTCCAAACTTCCCATAAACAAATGAAGCAGTCTTAGCTGAAGTGGAGAAGGTAGGTATAAACGGGGGATCAAATTCCATCGTGACCTCTACCTATTTGAATTTAGGGTTTATGGGAATTCCGAGTCCACTCCATCTTAAAAATCTATGAGCGATTGAGAGCAATTAGGGTGTTGATGTGATGAAAAAACAATAAAAGGAAAACGTAAACTATCGATTGAACTAGGTGACCTATCTGGGCCGACCTGATTGAACGAAGGGATGTGGAAAAAAGCTTTGGATCTGCGTCACTGTGATAGCAATGCATTCCAAACTTTCCAAAAACAAATGAAGCAGTCTTAGTTGAAGTGGAGAAAGTAGGTATAAATAGGGGATCGAATTCCATCGTGACCACTACCTATGCGAATTTAGGGTTTATGGGAATTCCGAGTCCACTCCATCTCTTAAAAGTCTATGAGCGATTCAGAGCAATTAGGGTGTTGATGTCATGCTCAAAACCATAAAAGGAAAACGTAAACTATCGAGTGAACTAGGTGCCCTATATGGGCCGACCTATCTGAACGAAGGGATGCAGAAAAAAGCTTTGGAACTGCGTCACTGTGATAGCCCTTTAACCTGATGTAATTCAATAAGAATTAGAAAAAAACATGGACCAAAACGTTACATTTGATTTAGCTACACAAGAAGCATTTGTTTTGGTGGTGATTTCATTGGTTTGCTACTTTTGGGACTAGCTGTTGTGTAGCTTTAACTTGTATTTTATTTTTAACTTGTTTTAATACAGATAGTCTATGCAGGTGCTCGCAAGGAGAAGGTAGATATCATTGGTCGATGGCCTTTGCCTAAGTAGACGGCTTGAAGTAGACGGTGTCATTGGTATTTGGCTTTATTCAAAGGATCAGAGTAGATGGCTTCAAGTCAACATGAGAGAATGTGTCATTGGTATTTGGTTTTATTCAAAGGATAACATTAGTTGGTATTTGATTTTATTTAAAGAATTTGAATAGAATAGTTAGGAATCTTAGAACAATAGATGTAATTGATATTTGATTTTATTCAAAGAATCAGATTCTATTTAAAATAGATGTAATTGATATTTTATTTTATTTAAAGAATCAAAATAGTTGGTATTAGTTGGTATTTGATTTTATTTAAAGAATTTGAATAGAATAGTTAGGAATCTTAGAACAATAGATGTAATTGATATTTGATTTTATTCAAAGAATCAGATTTTATTTAAAATAGATGTAAATGATATTTTATTTTATTTAAAGAATCAAAATAGTAATCAAATTTTAGAGTAATTAGATTCTATAAAATAGAAATAATAATAATAATAATTTATTTTTAAATTCACGACTAAATCACAACAAATCACATTAATATATAAAACCACATTAATATATAAAACCCTGTTTTATATATATATATATCTATATATATATATCTATATATAACTTTTTCTGCCATGGAAAATGGAAAACGTGTCTACCTGTTTGCCATACATTTCGACGCTGCGTATACGCAAGCTGCTATAATTACCCCTTCGGGGCTCTGGGAGGACGCAACACCGTCTAGAATTTTAGAAAGGTTACATTCCAGTGGAGTGTTCTCGTCACACTTTGATAGCTGGGGATTGTTTATTAGATAATTTCTGGTCAATATCTGCTCTTTCTCTCTCTTTTTTATATCTGTTGTAATTGTTAGAAAAATGGCGGAAGCAGTTGTGGAAGTGAAGACTGTGAAATCCCTAGCCGATCTGCGGATTAAGGATTTACCTATTAATTACGTGAAGGACGAGGATGAACGACCAACTGTGGCATACAACGATTTCAGCAAAGAGGTGCCTGTCATTTCCCTTGCGAATGCAGGAAACGGAGGAGCAGAACATACACAAGTAATAAGAGAACTCAGAGCGGCCTGTAAACAGTGGGGAATGTTCCAGATCAAAGATCATGGGGTTCCTACAGAACTGAACTCTCAGTTGATGTGTTGTGCCGAGGAGTTCTTTTCGCTTCCAGTGAAAGAGAAGATGCAGTACGCCATACAGGAAGGGAAGTTCGTGGGATATGGAAATGGAAGTTTTATCAACKATGACCCTTTGATGGACTGGAGAGAACTATACGTCACCMCATGCTKTCCAGATCGGGMCATCCAAAGCTGGCCTSCAAAGCCAGTTCRGTTCAGGTAACCATACAATTYTTTGGACTATATAATAATAATAATCTATTTTTAAGGTTACTGTCAAGTCAGCACACCAATTTGGTGTATGAGATCTCCTTGTTTGTGGGACAAGGGATCCCCTTCCCTCCAGCATTTTGACTGGTAAAGTCTACGAAAGTATACATACCCTACCCCCTCTGGATTTGAACATGTGRCCTCTTAAGAGGAAACACATGTTCTTAACCATTARACCCACTCAAACTATATTAACCRTATGATTATATATTTCTCGATACTTRAACYGCTATTGTTTCACAGGRAAGTTTTAGCCARGTACAGCGATGAGATGTTGGAGTTGGCGAAAACGCTGCTTGCGCTCATCTCAGAATCGCTAGGAGTTGAAGCTGATGYAATCGAGAAAGCCTGTGGCGAGGGCCAACAGAAGGTTCTCTTAAATTACTACCYGACTTGCCCCCGCCCCGATTTAACGTTAGGCCTCAAGAGACATACTGATCCAGGAACTCTGACCATTTTACTGCAAGACAAAGTCGGAGGCCTTCAAGCCACAAMGGACAACGGTAAAACRTGGGCTACAGTGGAACCCATTGATGGAGCTTTCGTTGTAAATATTGGAGACCAAATGCATGTCAGTATTTATTTTTATTTGTTTCTCTTTGTAACGTTTTAAGTATGATCTCTGGGAATAAAAGGAAACTGAAACACAATATAAAATTAAAATGGATCTTTATGAATTTTTTTGTTATTATTTTAAATGTTATATTAGGTTATTTAGATTACACACTAACCGTGTAAAGAAAAGAGAAGGACGTTAAATTGCAATTAGGTTTTGGTTTGTTTTTATATCAACATCACATAATTTTTAAAAGAATTTTTTTTTTTTTTTTTAATTTAGTAATCATAAAATAGGAATATTAAGTTTTTAAATATTAGAAGATTTAAGATATTTTTTTTAATTTTAATAATGATAAGATGAGAATATTAAGTTTCTTTGAGATATGAAGGAGGTTAAATTGCAATTTTTTTTTTGGTTATTTTGATTTTTTTTTTTTAATTTAATAATGAAAAGATATAAATATTAAGTTTCTTTGAGATATGAAGGAGTGGTATATAATAAATCGGCTTGAAGATAGTAATATTTTTCCCTTTAGATTGTTATCATGCAAGCTTTGAAAGTGAATAAGCTCTCTATCGAAGAGATTTTATGTGATTATGATTATTGAATTCGAACTACGGTAATTGATAAATTGTTTATATTGATTATGCAGGCTTTGAGTAACGGTATTTTCAAAAGCGCAGATCATCAAGCTGTTGTAAATTCGAGTGTTCGAAGACAATCCATAGTGACATTCTACAACCCCCATCCAGACTCCATCGTTTATCCCTTGGATGCATTAACGGCGACGAAAGGGGAATCTCATACTGGTAGAAGATTTGAGCCGTACGTTTACAGGGAATTCTACCAGAGGAAGATGACCAAGCACCTTCTGGACAGGGACATCAAACGAAGCAAGGGAACGAGTCTAGTGCAGCAGCAGCCAGAAGTGTAACTGTGCAATTCCGCTCACTGTGGAAACAACGACTGCTCGGCTTCCTTTGGAGAGTGGCCCAACAGACGTTGCATATTTGCAGTATCTATATAAGTTGTTCCAGCATATAGCTTAGTTAGACACGTTGTTGCTTGAGCATAGCGAGTTGTTTACCATATAGTGTGGTTAGACTTTATTGTGTCTGAGTTAAAAAGGTAAGTAACAATTATTTTAATATTTAATATATATAAGTATATTGATATATGGTTAATTAGGTTTACTTAGAGCTATTGGGAGATTGTTTTACCATATAGTGTGGTTAGAGATTATTGTTAGAGATTATTGTGTCAGTTAAAAAAGGTAAGCAACAATTTTAATATTTAATACATATAAGTATATTGGTATACGGTTAATTAGGTTTAGTTAGAGATGTGGGGGAGATTGTTATCCCTCGCCTAAATTCAATGACATGTTATACTCATAAAAACTAATTACAATGTTGTAATAATTTGGAGTTTCAATATTATAATGGTTTTTTCTCAATAATATAATTTATAAAAAATAAAAAAATATATATTATTATATATAATAATAATAAATTCTTAAATCAAATCATGTTAAGTTAGATTTACAATAAAATGATATAATGTATATATGTAATTATCTGTTATTGTGTTATGAATGCAATGTTTATAGAAAAAATATCTTAAACAAATTTATATCTGATATATAATGCAACAACACCATCAATATATAAACTTGAATTAGATTTTTTTTTTTTTTTAAACAAGAATTATATATAATGCAACAAGACCATAAATATATAAACAACCTCGATTAGATTTGTTTTTGAATAAATTAAGGATTAGATTTTTTGAAACAAGATTTTTTTGAAAGTGTCAAAAATGTGAGGAATGGTTCATATGTCTTGAGATTTTTCTCTCTAAAATATTAATAGATTTTATGTTAAGATGAATTTAGTAAGTGAATACCTAAGAAAGTGAGTGAAGACATTTCTCAACACAAACTTTTTTTTCCATAAAAATTACTCTTTATATTTATGATAACATAAATCTCACATCCAAAAAGTCTCTCTTCCTTATGTCATAAAGATCATAAGTCTCCTGAACAGTATTCCCAGTACATCCACAATAAAACCCCATCCCATAATACCGCTTCAAAATTCTCAAATGAGAAAAAAACCAACACTAGTAACATATGGAAGCTATATACTAAACCCCCATAGTCCCAAACTGATAACACAAAGTTCTCAATAATAGAAAAATGGTATACACACGTGCTCGATACCTTCTTACAAAACAGAGAAAAAGAATCACTCCCTCAAGGATATCCAACCGTCCTAGTAGATGTCTAGGAACTGGAGTGGCCCCTCATGTTTCCCAACGCATTTATAGTAGATTAGCTTCCCACGTTCCTTTATGAATTCCTTCTTTGATAACCTATCCACCTCTTGATTGTGTTTTTTGTATACGTGATCAAAGGATAATAATTGGATCTGGTTGATTAATACCGAGATGCTATCCATCCAACAGTCCAATGAGACAACTTGAAGATGGCCTTCCCTGTTTAACCAGTCAATGATTATCTTGGAGTCTTCGAGTACATGAAGTTCCTGAATGGATAACCGGATTGCCAAGGAGAGTAGTTCCCACACACCAAGTAATTCGGCTCGGGTATTAGTACCAGGTCCACAATTAAGGAGCCAGTGATAGATGCTTTGATCATTAATCCTTATGATGCCTCCCGCTCCACTGTTCAATCCATTTGTTGTTGTCTCTCCATCGAACCAACCCATTGTGCCTCCCTTGTCCAGAACAGGTACCTTAACTCACTAGATAGCCTCCATAGTATTTTTTTTATATTCCATGTATGCAAATAAAGCACTTTGAATAACATTCAAAATCCTAAGAATGCATTCATCAAAGACCTCAAAGTTGTGCTCCCTACAGATAGAGCAACAGATTATAGCTGGGAGAATGGGTAGATGTGAATTTTGGACTCTCCAATATTTGTAGCAGTCAATTAAATTATCCCCCACCCAGCTGCGAGTATAGTTGATAAACTTTTTAAGGCTGATCGAGACCTCCTGCGTGAAGGCGCACTCCAGAAATAGATGTTGAGTCGATTCTGTACTTTTCATACCTAGTTTACAAACACCAGGACCTATGAATCCTCTCTTTGCTGAAGGGTCTCCCACGACAGAATTTTATTTTCCATCATTAACCAGAAAAAGAGCTTAATTTTCAGTGAACAATCCCAATCCCACATGGCCTTATGCCAACCACTAGACTTATGGATCCATTTACGAATTTTGACTGCTAGATAGATGTTCCTTACTGTTACCTAACTGGACTTGTTACCTCCATTCCATTTAAGATGATCAAATTTATCCTGCAGTATAATACCATTGTTAATAAGAGCAATGCAAAAATCTTTCCATTCAACCCATAAACGCCGAGTCAATTCCAAATCTTCACTAGATATCCAATTGGATGTGATTTGACCCAAGTGTCACATTTCTTTAGCCTGGAATAGATAATAAATTCCTTTTCTATTTATCGCCTCAATCAATTCCTCCGATAAAATAGCCGACTGACCCATCCCCAGGATGTAATCTTTGCCAATCAAGATAGAGTTCCCATTCCTTGGGCTCCATGCCCACCAGTGAAGTAATAGATGGAGGGATTTTAATAAATATTTCCATACCTTAGAACCTTTCTCCTTTGTAATATCCATGGTTCAGAGTGAGCTAGTAGTAGATACAAATGACATGTACTTATCTTTTATAACCCTATTCCATAACCCCTCAATCATCAATGCTCTCCAAAGACTGTTAGCAGCCAACACAAACTTAATACATTGGTTTCCAACATGTTTTATATTTTTAAACATGAGAATAGTTTTATGGAGTGCCTTGAACATACTTTCTTACTCCACTTGATTCATTGTAAGAATTGGTGTGTACCATACCATGATTGTAATTGTTTTCATATTTACAAATTGCAATTGTTTTTAGTGTGCATAGATATTATCTTCATAGATGTGTAGTCTCCATACCATTATGCATTATCCATTAATTAATTTATTACTTTATTCTCTCAGTATGCATCATGTTTTCTAGTATATATATATGTTTTTTGAGTTGTAATTAGAAATTGTGCCAATCATATTAGCCATATGAAGGGTGTTGAAATGACATATTTCCCATACCCATCTTTCTCCTTTTTATCATTTTTTCATTCATTTCAGCCATTTTTTATAGCTTACCTTTGAATGTAACAACATAATTTCCTATAGGTATGTTCATCAACAATTCATGTTATTTTAGTGAATTAAACTACTGTGATTGAGAGAAATTAGCCTTTGATACTCACTCATGGAAAAGTTTCATGAGATATTACCCCAACTAGGTGTGTACAATATGTTTCTACACCATTTAAGCTCATCAATGTTTATATGTTGATGTTGAGTATTATCATTGCTGGTACACTGATGTCATTGCATCACTATCTCGGTAAAAGACAAAAATGCAACTATGGTCCCCTATTTTTCTCCACATTCAAAGGGGAAAATTGTATCAGCCCCACCCCTACACCAACCCCTCCACCTCTCAACCATCCATATACCATCCGTCAACCCTCTTTCCACCTCCTCGAGCTCAAAACTCCACACCCAATACAAATACAAGGACACCCTGGTGCTCATTCTACAAAAATACTTCACACAATTCATCAGATTCTCGAATCCTTCAGAATCTAAAAACAAAAAAAACCCTACTCACTGAGCTCATTTGTCACTCCCAAGTAGAATATACTGAAGAAGTTCCTATGAACAATCCCATAGAAGTAGATTCCTCACTGATTCCAATGACCCATGAAGATTCACACTCATTCACCCAACCCCTCTTCACCCATAACTGCCAAATCAAAAATTCCTTGGCTTTACTGATTATGGGTAATGGAAGCAAAAATAATTTGGTGTCTCAAGACCTTGTCAACCACCTTAATCTGGCTACTACTGCAAATCCGCAACCCTATCAACTTGTATGGGTACAGAAGGATGGCCCTCGCCTCTTAGTTTCTAAGCGTTGTCTAGTCACTTTCGCCATAGGCCAATTCAAAGATATTGTCCTTTGTGATGTCACCCCCTTGGATTGTGTGGATTTGCTTCTCAGTATCCCATACCAAACCCAAATAAATTCTATCTATCTAGCCAAATCCCGCCACTACAAAATTACCAAATATGGCCACACTTATATCTTAATTGCAGCAAAAACCAAACCCCTTTCTCCCAAAGAACAAATCATGCATGTACACTTAAATTGATGTGTCTCTCTCTATTTGGTGCACCCAATAACACCAAACAATACCATACACCTTATTCCTAAAACAATGACTCCCCTCCTCCAAGAGTTTGCAGAGGTATTTCAACCTCCAGAGGGACTCCCTCCCTCCCGACACATTAACCATTCCATTCATCTCATCCTTGGATATGCTTTACCTAATGCCCCTACATACCAGTTGGCCCCAACATAAACAGAGGAAATAGAAAGAAAACTGACCGATCTCATCAACTATGGCCACATCCAACCTTCATCTTCTCCCTGTTCTTCTGTCGCATTTGTCATCCCTAAAAGAGATACCTCATAAATGAGCCTTGTCACTTATTACTGAGCCTTGAATAAGTCCACCATAAAAAACCATTACTCCCTACCCCAGATTCAGGAGCTACTCTAAAAGCTCCAAGGAGATAGGTGGTTTACTAGATTGGATTTGACAACTGACTACCATCAAGTTCGAATGAATGTAGATGATGTTTGGAAAACAATGTTCAAGACCAATTTTTTTCTTTTTGAGTGGAGAGCCATGCCTTTCGTCCTCACAAGCGCCCCAACCACTTTCATGAGGCTCATCAATGACATCTTCAGAGCACATTTGGGTCGATTTGTGGTCATCTACTTATATGATATTCTCATCTTCAGTCAAACATGGGACACTCACATGCAACATGTTCGACAAGTTCTCCAAATTCTCTAAGAACACAAGTTGCAATTCAAATTGAATAAGTCATATTTTGGTCAGACTTCAGTTCTCTATATCGGCTTTGTGGTCCTCTCAGAGGGTATTCAACCAGATCAAGCCTACATCCAAGCATTGAAGCAATGGCCTCTACCTTCTTCAGCTAAGGAGCTCAAAATCTTTCTGGGTGGCATCAATTTCTATCGTAAGTTCATTCGCTCCTTTTCACATCTTTCTCATCCTTTGCATTAGCTCTCAAATATTTCTTCTACATCCATATGGACTAAAGAAAAAACTAGTCACTTTGATCATCTCAAATACACCCTCATATAATCCAGTGTATTACATCTGTCATACCTCTCCCAACCCTTTGAGATTGAGTCTGATGCCTCAAAATATGCTATTGGTTATGTACTTAAAAAGGGAGGACACCCTATTGGTTGCCACTTTGAAACCCCGTCCAAGGCAAAGAAAAATTATAGTAGCTATATCAAGGAATTTTACAGTCTGGTTCAAGTGCTCAAACAATGGAGGCATTATTTGTTGGGTAAAGAAACTATTTTGCATACAGAGCACCACCCTTTGATTTTCATCAATTCTCAATCGAATATTAAGGAACAAAGGCACCTTAAATGGGCCTCCTACATTTACCAATTTCACTTAGTCATCATATATAATAAAGGAAACTCTAATAATATGGTTGATTTTCTAAGTTGACCTCTTCTTACTCCTCAAGGAGGTTCATGCTTCAGCCTATGGGGGGCACTTTGGTACCACAAAGACCACCAAACATCTGCAACACCATTTCCATTGGCCTTCCATGTAGCCTCAAGTTGAAAAATTTATCAGAGCCTATGCATTATGCTCACAATCCAAGCCATCCAACCGGAAGCATGGGTTATATCAACCACTGTTGCTTCCTTCTCATCCTTGGAAGTCAATCTCAATGGACTTCCTCAGTGGAATTCTAACAACCCAAAAGAAACATGATGCAATCTGGGTAGTGGTATGTCACTTCAGAAAAATGGCACTTTTTATCCCATGCACGAAGAATACTACAACAACGCAAACAACAGAACTATACTTCCAACATGTCTGGCCCCATTTTGACCTCCCAAGCACTATCATCTCAGACATAGATTCTCTCTTCCTCAACAAATTTTGGAAGACCATATGTGCGTTATTGCGGTGCCACCATAAGTTTTCTACTACATTCCGTCCTCAAATGAATGGCCAAACAGAGGTTGTCAACATATTCTTGGTTCATTATCTTTAAAATTACTTTGGGCGCAACCAAAAATGGGATAGTTACTTGCACATTATACAACATAGCTACAATAAGGCAACACATTCTTCTACAGGGTTTTCACCTTTTGAATTCTTCTTGGGTTTTGAACCAACATCTCCAAATGAGCCCCCACTCACTTGGGCTCCTCAATGTACCTTCCATCTATAGCAGGAATAACCTTCAACTCAACGATTTCTCCAACAAATTCCATAACCCCACATTGTAGTAACAACATCACTCCAAGGAGCCCAAGAGCATGCCAAGAAGCGCCATGACAAACAAAGAAAATTCATGTCCTTTCAACCAAGGGATCAAGTCTGGTTAAACTTGGATAAGAAGCATTTCAAAGGCCAGCATCAGAAGCTTCTGTCAATAAGATATGGTTTGTATACCATCCTCAAAAATATTGGAGAAAATGCGTATAGGTTGGATCTTCCACCACAACTCGGAATCCACAATGTCATTATTGTAAATCACTCAACGTTGTTTGAGAATTCCCTCTTGGAAGAACAAGTCACCATCACTCATCCAGTGGCTAACATTCTTGATTTCCAACTCCCATTGGCCAAAGACATTATACTGGATACCTGGACTCTGTGATATCCCAAAAAATATAAAATATTTTTGAAATTTAAATTCATTGGAAATTTATTTCGTTTTTAGTAAATTCGAATTTGGAAAATTTTTGCCATTTATGGAAATTTCGAATTTCGAATTTAATAATTGTGATTAATTAACATGACTGTTGGGCAGATACCTGATTTGACCCAACTAACTATTGTACTATGAAAATTGTATGAAAACATAATATTTTATATTAATTGCAGGAAGACAAATGGAATAGCCATGTTGAATTTAGTTGACCATGACTCCATGAGTGGGGAACATGTTGGAACTACCCCTAGGCTGATTGTTACAAGTGGAAAATTAGTTATTTGGCCATTGGTAGCCCCTAAAAATCAGGGATTTAGAAAGCTACGAAAATTCCCAAGGGAGGGAAAAAGACTTGGGAAAAATTGATAAATAACATATGTGAGGAGGCAGGACATTGCCTTGTATGCGGAGAAAAGGGACCATGGATTTTCCTTGTTGTTATGAGCACTGTTGAGTAATTATGAGGCAAGAGGATAACTGTTGGAATTGTGGACATTGTTGAGGAGGAGTTTTCCAAATTCACCCTCATGGATTCATGGTAAGGCTAGGGGGTGAATCGGGCAATAAATTTTGGTTGCCTATTCTATGGTTGGGAGGAACGTGGTTGTTCCCTTTGCCTTCCCACAAAACAAGTTCAAATTTGTTGATATACTCCTTCTCTGTGTTAAATAATCATTTATACTAGTGATATGTATATGTTAATTCTGTATTGAAGTACTTCCATGTGAGAAATTTGTCGTGTCATAATCCATTTCTGTACTAGGAAAAACTTGTTGGTTTGTAATTATTTCACCACTTTATGATAACGGATCGATGCTTGTCTTGACCCTTCAAGACATGAGGGTTCACTGTCAAGTGGTGGCCGCCTTAGCGTTGCAGGCCACCAAATACCATCACCACCCTGATTTAATTTTTCCTAAGGTCGAATGGGCAAGATTTGTTCCCATAAATACTTGAATCATAATGAAATTATGGACACAGAGGGTGAGATAGATTGAAGTATTTCTTGAATTGATTTGGTTATTCCCTGTTTTGGAGGTTTTCTTTGCGATTATTCTTTTGTGTTATTGAGTTTGTAAACTCATTTTATTTCTTGATAAATTCATTTTTTGAGAAAACACAGTAATCATTTGTTTTTACCAACTACAAACCCGGTCATTTATTTATTTCAATTTTATTTGTTGCAGCAGGTGATTTTGAAAAGCGATTAAATACAAAATTGATATTTCAGAATTTGGGACTTGCTTGTTACATATATGTGGATTTCCTTTGCTTTACCAAACACCGAAACCCGAAATTGTTGGGCCCACACCCTAATATCATTTCACAATTTGGCATTTCTTATTTCATTTCGTTTGTGCGTTAGGTGTTCGAAAACCTCGAAATTTTGAACCCTGAAATCCTGGACCCCAAAACCTTGAAGTGTTGGTCCCACATTCCATTAACATCTTTGCAATTATGGAGTTGTTGTGTGTTGGTGTTTGGCATTTGAAATCGCGAAATCCTGAACCCTGAAACCTCTAAGTGTTGGTCCCACATTCCATTCACATTTTCGCAATTCAGGAGTTGTGTGTTGGTGTTTGGTGTTTGAAATCGCAAAATCATGAACCCCGAAACCTCGAAGTGTTGGGCCCATAGTATTTCCGCATTTCATGATTCGGCAAACAACGTGGTCTTGTTTTTTTGTGTGTTCGGCATTTGTAATTGCCAAAACCCGATTGACCTCTGTTTTTTTCACAAAACTGTAGGAACATAGTAGGAATTATTTGTTACAGGAACAACTCTAATACTGTAATGAATGGATTGGTAGAAACGGTGGAGGATATTCATCCAGGATAGAGGTAGAATAGAAATAATAGATGATATAACAAGTCACTTTGTACAAGGCATGACAAATGCATAAATTATTGTATAGGAAAGTATTAAACTCATTAAGCAGATTTTTAGCATGATTTTTCATAAGAGTTATGCTTCCCATGAGGTCATACACCTTTAAGTATTCGAAATTTTGTAATTAGACTATTTTTTAATGGCATAAACCATAGAGAACAAGATGGGATCCTTCGAGTTAACTATTCTTGATGTGTAAGCTACTGGTGTGTAATAATGAGGCCCAAGTTAGGTAGATATACTTGGTTGTTTATATTTTCTGTAAGTAAATATGCAGGACCATAGCACGTAACTGATCTTTCCAATTATTAAACCAGAATCAAGGTGAAACTATACCTATGACAGTGAATCGCTCTATATATATTTAGAGAAAGTTATAGGTATGTACATACCTATAGGTGGAAATAAGTACAAATGTTAATGGAGAATTAAAGAAAATTCCCTACAATAAGAATGATAATATACGCCTTTATACACGCACATAGCATATAGTCAAAATACCTATTGTTCTAGCAATCATGAAGATCCAACCTTGCAATTAAAATCATAATTGAATGTGCATAACTGATTACTTTGGAAATACCAGACTCCTTGTCCTTCCAACTCCTGATTGTTGAAACGCCAAAAAGGGCTTAACGGTTTTGGATCGCCCTTAGCCTCTGTCCACATGATCATCACTCTGTGACCATGTGCTTAACGTCAAAGCGCTACCATCTTTTTTTGATTCGGGGAATCGCGATTCTAGCATTCCTCCTATTCTATGTCCTTCAAAATGCCAAAACCCAAAATAGGGCCTAATGGCTCCTTAGCTCCTCCCTTATGTCGCTTTTCATATGATCGGTCGTGTGACTTGGTGCTACTACCCCGAAATATCGAAATATCCCCCTTGAGAGATCAACAGTCCAATTTTATCTTGAACCAACGACCACGATCCCACTGGATCGACGATCCACAACCTTTCGAGATTTTCCTTGAACCTGGACCACTCGCCACATCTCCTCCTTGATGAACAATGTCGATCGTTTCTCAATTTCGCGAACCGACAGTTCACAATACAATGACTCCAAAATCATTTTCCACTCCAAACCCCAAACTCCTAAATAGAAAAATTCAACGCCTTAGAGTGTTGGAAGACACTCAGCCTTAATCTCCCCACTGCTTTGCAAGATCCAACAACTCTCGCAACTTCGACACTTCTTCCACGAATTGTTTCCACGGTTCATACAACTCCTCTCCTGGGTTTCTTCTAAGTTCTTAATTCCCTTGTAACTTGGTGTGATCCTATGGCTCTCAGGATTTCGGCACTTTTCCCCGAAGTGTCAACACTATTCGTTTCAGCTCCTCTCCTGTGCGACCACCCAGAGCTTAAACTCTGTGCGCCCAGATACTTTCTCTGAACCTCAAGGGTTCCTTCGACCTAAGTTTAGATATTGCCTATATACATATAAGTATGTTGGACTAGTTTGAAAGTTAAGGAAAGTGATAGAATTATGGAAGAATTTATCCACATAAGATTTTCTATTCGAAGTAAACTAGACTAGTGTAATAATGTTATTATGGACAGAAATGTAGCTTACCTTCTCTTAAATTCTAAATCTTAAACGAAATTGAATTATGTCATAGATTTTTTAATTTTTTTATGGTGAATTTGAGGTACATTACAAACTCGCTCTACAAGACACCACACATACACTTCATATCTGGTAGCTCACCAAGGCCAAAATCCAACTCAGGCAAAGTGGATCACAACTGATGTATTTCACAACAAGTTTCCTCATCTTTTCATGGAAGTGAGGACACTTCTAGATATAAACAAGGAGGAATTGGGCCAAGGATGCCACGTAGGGGAATGCCCACCTGGGGTGCACGAGTCAATCACCTAGGTGCAACACATTTTCACCTTTTGATGAGTAATTAAATATATGTAAGTAAATGGTTCCCTCAATATATAAGGTGAATCGAGACTCAAATAAAGTATTCTTATCTTTTCTTCTAAATCTATGTGTCTCTTTTGTTTTATTTTTTGAGTTTGCATTTTACATATACTGTAATTTCGTTTTTGGGATTTCTGAAGAATAAGTAGTGCGCCTTCCTTCATGGTTGCCTTGGTGACTCTGTTTTCCATGCTTCCATCTCTAAGATAAATATTATCCCATTAGTTGGCCACTCTCTTAGGGATAAAATCATTTCCTTCAATTTTTTCAAGGCAGAAGGGAGGGCCCACCAACTAGGGTTTGGGCCCTTACTAGTTTTCTCCTTTGTTGGGATGAAGTGAGTGTGCCCTATTCTATGGATGCATTGGGATTCTCGCACTGATCCCTGAAGTTCACTATGAGATATCCAAATTCTCTTGGCCACTCTCGGATCACCCCAACTTGGATCCCGATTTTCTTGGTCACCCAAACCAATGGTGCGGCCCTGTTCAGATTTGTGCCCATGAGGAGTTTTTGTTCAGAAGTCGGATTATGGCTTGCATGGTCACCTTCTCCTGTAGAAATCCATCTTGGGAAGATCAAGGACCATGCTCATAAACTTTGTCCTCGATGCTTTTCCCATTTACCAATTCCCCGTGTTATTACTCCCTGCCTCTTTTTGTCATGATTATGTGAGGGAGCTCCATCGTTTCCTTTTGAAAGGGGGAAAATCCAACTCTAAACATTTTCACTTGGTCAATTGGAATATTGTTCTTACTCATAAAACTCACGGAGGCCTTGGAATTAGGGATCCTCTTGTCATGAACAAATCCCTGAGAGAAAAAATTATTTAGAGATTGATCTCTAGGAAGAAAGAATTGTGGAAATCTAGTCTAAGCCAAAAATACTTCCTTGGTCCCTACATGAGATTCCTCGACAACATCACCCATTTCATGGCTTTCTCTCAAATTTGGCACCTTCTTAAATCCTCACCCCCCCTCCTATCTCAAAATCTCTCTCGGTCGCCAGGTAATCGAAGAACACAAAAAAATTTCAACATAGCATTATGGGACAACATCATGGTCACATGGGTCTCCCTTCTGACTCCTAATCAAGATATAGGCATTACTATCTCCTTTAGTATGTGTAAGGTGTATTCCTTGTATTCTTCTTTTCAAGGTACAGACTCAAGGTCATGGCTCTAAATTATGATCCTCTCTTGCGAATATTCAACATCGTTTTCCTCTAAAAATTTGGCTAGACTCGCAAAACAAACTCACCCTCCTTGACATCTCTTGTTGGGAAGAAAATTTGGGTAGATTGAAAAGGTGGAACTTGGGAGACCCTCCCCCTCATCTTCAACCCCTCTTAAATATTCTCCTCTTGAACTTAAAAGTATCTGTTCCTCTTGATCAAAACTCCAAAGACAATAGAGGTTGGGGAAAAATGGGATACTCTCTCAACCAAGGGTATCACCTTGAACTTGAAACTCTAGGGCTCTATCAAAAATATAATAAGTGGGGGGAGCATTTGGAACCCTGATATCCTTTAAAAGATAAGTTCCTTTAGATGGACCCTTAAACATTAGATATATCTGACAGTGGAAAACTTGGTGAAAAGGGGTATCCAGGGCCCTTCGAGATGTGTTCTTTGTTTTAGGGATTCAAACTCTTCACCTCATCTTTTTTTGAATTCCTCTTTCACCAAGGTACTTTGGAGAAAGGTTATTAAGGAATTATCATTTCGTATGAAATGACTCTCTTCAATACATCACATGATATTTTGATGACCACAAGTATATCTTGTCTCCTTTGAACAAAATCCCCTCTTCAAAAGAATCTAGTCAACCTTCCCTTTTTTTGTTTATTAGAAAAACGAGTTGGCCAAAACAGAGGAAGGTTCAAAGATTTAAAATCCTCCCCAGAGTTGGTGGAAACTAAATCTTTTGACCTTATCCTAGGACATTTTAACACAATATACATAATATCAAATTATCATGATGTTTTAGACCATTAGGAATGAAAAAATGAAAATGGATGGAAAGGTTCCTATAAAAACAACCACACCCAACACTTCCCACATTGGATCAACTTGGAAGCTTTAGCTCACGACAACAAATTTCACTGAATGGATAAAGGATAGAGCTCATCATTTGCTCTTATTCGATGGCTCCTCAAAATAAAAACTTAGGGCAACATATGTGGGAGGGTGAAGATTTCTCCCTCCTACAAGGATTTCTCATAACTAGATCTAAAAATATAGAGTTCCTAATAGCGGGCAATTCTAAAAACACAAGTATACATTCGATTTAATCTTCCCTTACTACCAATGCAAGTTTAAGAGCACTTCTTCTCCACATCCAAGACATTATGAAGTAACTCAACCAAGTCTTATTGTGCACATCATGACAGATCTCAAATACCTTCTTAATGAATTAACCAATAAATGAGTTAGTGTTGAAATCAATTCTTCATCTACCAACGGAAGAACATGATTTATACTTGTTCCTTAGAACCCTCTCCTTGTTCATGTCATGTGACCTTATCCTAAGTCTTATAAGGGCTTTTTGCTTAGTCCCTTTTCTTGTCACAATGTAGCCTCTCACCTGGCATGCCATCGGTTCTTTCTCTCAGACCTAGAGGTTCCCTTCCCTTGGCCTTTTCATCCCTCTTCTTCATGCACATGTGCCTCCATTCTTCCTTACTCTCGTACTTTCCTCTCGCCCCTCCACGATGATCTGTGTTCTCACTTGCTTGTGTTCCCCTGGAACGTCTCTCCCCCCTCTTAATCTGACCTTTTCCCAATCTGTTTTTTGTATTGTCCCTGCTCGCATGACGACCCTTTATGTGTTGTATGCCTCCTAACTTTTGTTACCTCCCTTCCTTCCCTACCCTCATGAGACACTTCACTTTTTCTGTACGTCTCTTGCTCCATTTTGTCCCGCCCATTTCCCCCTGTTATGTCATCTCTCGTCTTCATCCTAGTTCGCATGCAGATTAATCAGGAAATGGATACTTCCACAACTTCAAAATCTCTCGTCCACCTTTGTTCTCACCCTTCAGGACGCCCCACAACAGAATGGGAAAATAGAGAAAATGAACAAGGAGGAATGTATCTCCCTCCAATTGAGGATTTGATCTCCTTTAAATCCATTGGTGACCTCTTCGTAAGGTATTGGAATCTCAAGCTCTTAGAAGGGTGGCGAATTTAGCTCAACAGGGATTTCATCATGGCCAACAGACGTCAAGGTACCAACTCCAACAGGGAACATGATGACCTCTACTCATTGGTGATATCAATTCAAAGCAGATTGGATACTCTCGCATCCCAAGTTCTGGACGTTCTAGAGTTAAACGTTAATCATAGATAGTCTTTCCAATTGTTGAATGATGAGGTCGATGCTCTTAGAAGTCAACTGGAGGAAATCTGTCTCCAACCAACCTTCCAGGGATAGCAAGAAAACACAACAGCTAACACAAGATCTGCTAATTCTAGTCTCGACCCGCCTCCTTTTCGAAATCTCAACATCACTTTGCAACAACCAAAGGATACAAAAATAACGAATGTGGATGATTGGAATATGTTTCCTCCCTATGTTTTAGTGAGTATGTGCTTTAAATTTTAGATGTGTTTAGGGGTCTTTTTAAGAATCTATACTAGCATATTTTTATACTGGAACAATTGTATATATCATGCATACAATTGTAATACTCAAGATCAACACACTATGGGTTTAGGTCTTGAACTTCTCCCATTTAGAGAATTTTTGCTTTTCTATGTAAATGGTTTTTTATATATTATTGAATATTTATATTTTTTTATCAATCTTGTTTAAATTTTTTATGTTTTTATTTTTATTTTTCACAAATCATACAAACGTCATACAAATTTGAGAAAAATCTTAATTTTATATTGTTTAAATTGAATTTCTAAATTCATAAATAAATTCAAATCTTAATTTTATATTGTTTAATTTGAATTTCTAAATTCATAAATAGATTCAACTTCTCAAAATTTATTGAAACTCTTAGTTAAACATGTTCCAGCAGTATCTATATAACTTGTTCCAGCATATAGCTTAGTTAGACATGTTGTTGCTTGAGCATAGCGAGTTGTTTACCATATAGTGTGGTTAGACTTTATTGTGTCTGAGTTAAAAAGGTAAGTAACAATTATTTTAATATTTAATATATATAAGTATATTGGTATATGGTTAATTAGGTTTACTTAGAGTTGTTGGGAGATTGTTTTACCATATAGTGTGGTTAGAGATTATGTGGTTAGAGATTATTGTGTCGAGTTAGAAAAGGTAAGCAACAAGTATTTTAATATTTAATACATATAAGTATATTGGTATGTTAATTAGGTTTAGTTAGAGATGTTGGGAGATTGTTATCCCTAGCCTAAATTCAATGACATGTTATACTCATAAAAACTAACTACATTGTTGTAATAATTTGGAGCCCTAATATTATAATTTGGAGCCCTAATACTAACTACATTGTTGTGTTATGAATGTAATGTTTATAGAAAAAATATCTTAAACAAATTTATATCTCATATATAATGCAATAACACTATCAATAATATATAAACAAAGTGGATTAGATTTTTTTTTTTTGAAAAAAAACAAGAATTATATATGATGCAACAACACCATCAATATATAAACAACTTGGATTAGATTTGTTTTTGAAAAAAACAAGGATTAGATTTTTTGAAAGAAGATTTTTTTAAAAGTGTAAAAAATGTGAGGAATGGTTCATATGTCTTGAGATTTTTCTCTCTAAAATATTAATAGATTTTATGTTAAGATGAATTTAGTCACTGAATACCTAAGAAAGTGAGTGAAGACATTTCTCAACATAAACTTTTTTTTTCCATAAAAAATTACTCTTTATATTTATGATAATATAAAACTTTCACATCCGAAAAGTCTCTCTTCCTTATGTCATAAAGATCATAAGTCTCGTGAACAGTATTCCCAGTACGTCCACAATAAAACCCCATCCCATAATACCAACCCCATCCCATAATAGCGCTTCAAAATTCTCAAATGAGAAAAGCACCAACACTAGTAACATATGGAAGCTATATACTAAACCCCCATAGTCCCAAACTGATAACACAAAGTTATCAATAATAGCAAAATGAAATACACAGGTGCCCGATACCTTCATACAAAACAGAGAAAAAGAACCATTCCCTCAAGGATATCCAACTATGCTAGTAGATGTCTAGGAACTGAAGTGGCCCCTCATGTTTCCCAACACATTTGTAGTAGATTAGCTTCCCAGGTTCCTTTCTCAGTGCCTTCTTTGATAGCCTATCCACCTCTTGATTGTCTTTTCTGTATACATGATCAAAGGATAATAATTGGATCTGGTTGATTAATACCGAGATGCCATCCATCCAACAGTCCAATGAGACAACTTGAAGATGGCCTTCCCTATTTAACCAGTCAATGATTATCTTGGAGTCTCCCAGTACGTGAAGTTCCTGAATTGATAAATGGATTGCCAAGGAGAGTAGTGCCCACACACCAAGTAATTCGGCTCGGGTGTTAGTACCAGGCCCACAATTAAGGAGCCAGTGGTAGCTACTTTGATCATTAATCCTTATGACGCCTCCTGCTCCGCTGTTCAATCCATTTGCTGTCGCTGCTCCGTTGAACCAACCCATCATGCTTCCCTTGTCCAGAACAGGTGCCTTAACTCACTAGATAGCCTCTAGAGGATTCTTTTTATATTCCATGTATGCAAATAAAGCACTATGAATAACATTCAGAATCATGGGAATGCATTCATCAAAGACCTCAAAGTTGTGCTCCCTATAGATAGACCAACATATTATAGCCCGGAGAATGGGCATATGTGAATTCTGGACTCTCCAATATTTGTAGAAGTCAATTAAATTACCCCCCACCCAACTGCGAGTATAGTTGATAAAATTTTTAAGGCTGATTGAGACCTCCTGCGTGAAGGCGCACTCCAGAAATAGATGTTGAGTCTATTCTGTACTTTTCATACATAGTTTACAAACACCAGGACCTATGGATCCTCTCTTTGCTGAAGGGTCTCCCACGATAGAATTTTATTTTCCATCATTAACCAAAAAAAGAGCTTAATTTTCAGTGAACAATCCCAATCCCACATGGCCTTATGCCAACCAGCAGACTTATGGATCCATTTACAACTTTCGACTGCTAGATAGATGTTCCTTACCATTACTTGACCGGACTTGTTACCTCCAGTCCATTTAAGCTGATCAGATTTATTCTGCAATATAATACCATTGTTAATAAGAGCAACACATAAATCTTTCCATTCAACCCATAAACACCCAATCAATTCCAAATCTTCACTAGATATCCAATTGGATGTGATTCGGCCCACCTGTGAAATTTCTTTAGCCTGGAATAGATAATAAATTCCAATTCTATTTATCGCCTCAATCAATTCCTCCGATAAAATAGCCGACTGACCCATCCCGAGGATGTAATTTTTCCCAATCAAGATAGAGTGCCCATTCCCCGGGTTCCATGCCAACCAGTGAAGTAATGGATGGAGGGACTTTAATAAATATTTCCATACCTTAGAACCTTTCTCCTTTGTAATATCCACGGTTCGAAGCCAGCTAACAGTAGATACAAATGGCATGTACTTATCTTTTATAACCCTATTCCATAACCCCTCCTTCATCAATTCTCTCAGAAGACTGTTAGCAGCCAACACAAACTTAATACATTGGTTTCCAACATGTTTTATATTTTTAAACATGAGAATAGTTTTATGAAGTGCCTTGAACATACTTTCTTACTCCACTTGATTCATTGTGAGAATTGGTGTGTACCATACCATGATTGCAATTTTTTTCATCTTTACAAAATTGTTTTTAGTGTGCATAGATATTATCTTCATAGATGTGTAGTCTCCATTCCATTATGCATTATCCATTAATTAATTTATTACTTTATTTTGCGAGTATGCATCATGTTTTCTAGTATATATATGTTATTTGAGTTGTAATTAGAAATTGTGCCAATCATATGGCAATTATATTAGCCATATGAAGGGCGTTGAAATGACATATTTTTCATACCCATCTTTCTCCTTTTTATCATTTTGTCATTCATTTCAGCCATTTTTTATAGCTTACCTTTTGAATGTAAGAATATATTTTCCTAAAGGTATGGTCATCGACAATTCATGTTATTTTAGTGAGTTAAACTATTGTGATTGAGAGAAATTATCCTTTTATACTCACTCATGGAAAAGTTTCATGAGATATTACCCCAACTGGATGTGTACAATATGTTGCTACACCGTTTCAGCTCATCAATGTTGCTATGTTGATGTTGAGGATTATCAGTGTTGGTACACTGATGCCATTGTATCACTATCTAGGTAAAAGACAAAAATAAAACTATGGTCCCCTATTTTTCTGCACATTCAAAGGGGAAAATTGTATCTTCCATAAGGGCATTTGTTGGATGTAACAATAACAGTGTCTTATGCGCATCATGTTTCTTATAATTTTTCACCATTATCATCGGTTGTAGTAGCTCACATGGATGCCTTATAATAAAGTGTAATGTCATCTTATTTTAACCCAGTTTTTGAAACCGGATGACACCTCAAGTTAATAAGTTAAAATAGCCTAAGAATCATGGATTGTCAAGGTTGTTTCTGGAACATTATTCTAAGGTTAGATAAAATAGAAACTGTGAGAGTGACCATTGCACAACAATTATACACAAAATAATAATTTGTATTATTCAATTAAACTCAGATACAAAGTATTTATATAGTTGGAGTGAGATCCAACAAACTCCAAATATGGAGATGTAGGTTGACAGAATATCTCAACAATCTCCTACAAGACCTCAAACCAAATCCCCAAACTTAGTACAAAATTGAGGAAAGCATTATCTCTAACACCCCCCTTTAATGCTTACATTAAAAAAACTTACAATACTGAAATCACAATTACAAAATTTGTCATTTGTCTGACTCATCTTCATCAGTGCTTACACCCACTCTGAATCTTCCAGCTTCCACTCTTTTCTCATCCACACATTCGATCTTCTCATTTGACACATTTAAAGTACAAAAGATTCTGACCATCTTTGACGTTCTTTGTAGAACTGACGCTTCTTGACCTTCCGAAGGACAATCTCGACATTGAATTATCCTATGGATACACTACCATCTGTTGAATTCCCCCGAAGAGAAAATTTCAAGAGTTATATAGGACAATGATCTGATTACTGGATATTTTCATTAGTCAATCATACAATTGATCTTTTATACACTCGCAAACTCACAAGATAACCTGTAACTGACGATCTTGAAGCATTGAAGTACAACAAGTCCCACCAGCATATGACATAAAGTAGACATAATTAAATTAATGATTTTTTCTCATGCCATGGAGAACCACCAATTTAAAATTATGCTAATCCGTTCTATAATTTTTGTTCTTCATATATATTTTTAAAAAACACTAATTACATTAATTTAAAAACTAATGTAGCTAGTTGCCCCTTCTTTCACCACATACTTCCACACCCAATATAACATACTTCCACACATTATTCATATTGACCACGGTAAGGTGACCACGGTAAGGTTATCAACAAATCCCAGATCAACCAAATGCTCATGGAGTGTTAGGAAATTACTGTGGTGAAAAATAGATTAATGCAGATCGCAAGGTTTGACCCAAAAAAATGTGTTTTCATCAGAAAACATCTCATATTTTCATTGCGAAAACATCTCGTTGCATACCGGCCAAGAGAGTCGACCCCTCTAACACCGTGAACTGCGCAGGAACTTTGCAGCATAGAGACTGGACCACAAGATCTCATATTCATGGACCAGTGATCTGAATCAACAATATCTCCTCCATGCAACAGTCCCACAATGCCCATGTCAATGTCATCCACACACACATAGTGATGGAAATGGTTATTTGCACGGAAAACCAATCAACAAATACCCACACATAGGAATAAAAAACTTCACACAACGAACACTCCAACAAATACTTTATTTAGAGAAAATCAACAACACAACTATCACATCTTCCTAGCCACTCCCGTGATGGATTAAGCCCAACCAAGCTCTCATAGCATAATAGAAATTGTGAGAGTGACCATTGCACAACAATTACACACAAAATAATAATTTGTATTACTCAATTAAACTTAGATAGAAAGTATATATATAGTTGGAGTGAGATCCAACTAACTCCAAATATGGAGATGTAGGTTGAGAGAAAATCTCAACAATCTTCTACAAGACCTCAAACCAAATCCCCAAACTTAGTACAACATTAATGAAAGGATTATCTCTAACAAGATAGTCAAAGGGAAATGTATAAAAAACCAACATCTCTAAAGTCGAGGGGAGATCTTTATGTTGTAATCCTCTCACACTATAAACATATTTCCATTTAATAGAGAAATTGTTTGAATTATATTTACTTTCCATTTAATAGAGAAATTGTTTGAATTATATTTACTTTCCATTTAATAGAGAAATTGTTTGAATTATATTTAGTAGTGAATGAATATTAATCAAGGAAGTCCTTGTGTGTTACTTCTAGTACCTTGTCTAAGGAGGAAAGACTCCTTCCTTGGCAAGGTACTACTTTGTTTTTATTAGATTTAGTAGTTTTACTTATGTTAGTCTTTGCCTTTCTAATCTTGTGTGCGGAAATATTAATTTACAAAATTGACGTGTGTGTTACACTCCTAGATATAACAACTATTTGTTCTATTGTGTGCGAACAGTCATAATAGTTTTACAGTTCAATGAAGTAATTATTGTGAGTTAGATTAAATTATGTGTTGTGTTGACGATATCAAAATTACAAATTATAGGAAAGATATTCTTGAATGATCCCATCATTTCATGCTTTGTTTTGAGTAGAGTGAGGGTCTATCAGTCATTCAGTGGCAAGGTCATAGTATAGTTTTACTTTTCAAGTTATTTACTTTTCAAAAACTTAGGTTTTTCTTTCCTAAAATTGAATTTAGATTTCGGAAGCAATAGTTGTCTTACGAACATAGTAATTTACTTTCTGTTACATGCAAATGTAATTTCATGCAAGGGTTGTCAATAACTTTCGAGCATGTAATTTCATGCAAGGGTTGTCAATTACTTTTGAGTTGAATAGTTAGTTCTCGTTGGAATTTGAATTAGAATGAATTATTTCCTTATGTAGTTGAGTTAATTTATGCAAGTTTGTTATTCCATTTGATTAGTGTTAGTCTTGAATGACCTTGTTGAAACATTTAAAGAATCCCCTTTTGTAATCATCATTATTCTTCCTACAATTACAACACACAACACCTAAAATGGTATTTGAATAGTTTTCTTGGCATATACAATCGAGGATAGTTTGCAAGTGTTATACGAATCCCTGCTTGATAATTAAATGATCGGTCTTTTTAGTTATTGTTTTAAGAAATTATAAGCTATTGTTTTTAGAAATTAGAAAGGTAATTAGGAAATTGTGAGCCTCTCGATGGAAAAGTAAAAAAACCTAACTTTTATTCTCAAAGTAAAAAAAACAAACTTTTATTTATATTAACATTATTGGAATAAAATATCTATAATTAAATAGTAAAGTGGGACATGAGAATTAATTGCCAAAGTGGGCTCGAATAGATATTATCTTCCATAAGAAGAAAACTATGGGAACACCAAAAACATTCATATGTAACAAAATCCACATGGCATGTGGTTAGGTTTAGCATAAAACATCTTAAGCTTGAGAACAATGATTATATTCATAAATCATCAAGTATCTTGAGTTTCATGTATTTTCTTGATCCAAGTAGGTCCTAGAAGAATTGTAAGTGTTGGAAAAGAATATACTATATTTCCCTTTCACTAGTAGGAAGAGAAGGGGAATGTGACACTAGGGGATTTGAGTTTTTATTAGTTCTTGGAACAATTTCCTATTCTCTGCAACTTGATACAATGAATTGATTAACATTATACTCTATTGAAGCACATGTGTAGTCCTATCAAGTTCTTTACTCTTATGTTTTTCCTTTTGAATATTTGACGACACCTTCGATTGTTATTTTTCATGCGTTGTGAGTGCTTGTTTTCTTGTATTTCCCACTTTCATTGTTTTCGTGCAATAATCACATCTTCCCTATTCTCGTTTGCAAAATCCTTCTTATTTTTATTCAATTCAAACATCTTTTTTTTCTTTTTTTATACCTCAACCAAGAGTGTTTAATGTAATCCTGTGAAGTTAGTAACTCAAAAATCCTACTTCGTCAAAGAAACTAGTCACATCCTCTTTCATCTTTCTCTATGACTCTCTCCACTAGCATGTTAGGAATTGACCAATCAATGGTCTCATATTTTTCTAATTATGAAGATAATTTGGAAGTTGTAATTCGTATTCACTAGCTTCTCCATTTGGTTCTTTATCACCTCCATTCTATTCTTCCACACCTCCAAAATCCTCAAAATAACAGATAAGTTCATTTCTATTCAAATTTGTTGGAAATGAATGCATGTTAAGACTTTCTTCATTAGCACTAGAAACAATATTTACATTCATATTGATCATGGCTAACACTAACCACTCGCTATGGGTTACTTTCCTGGAAATATCACTTTCTCATTGATTCTTCCCACTACTTGAAAACCATCAATCATATTCAATTCAATAATGGCATTTTGAATATGTTTTGTAGAATTTGTATGTGTTTCATGTGATGCAACGACTTCCATATTTTCTTGATATGCTTCATCATCTAAATGAGTAGCACTGACATGTTCATCATCATCATGCAAGTGTCCCTTAGAGAGGATTAACATGTTCATCATAGAATTTTCACATTTGTCACCGTCTATATTAAAATATAGTTAGAAGTGATATCATTGATAATAGCATGTCATGATTTAGTGGCTAGATTCTAGTTCACCTAAATCCAAAATCTATATTGGAGGGTCTAAGAGTCATTTGAAAAGATCTACTAGGAATTTCTACTAATTCAAACCTTTTTACCTCTATCCATGCATTATTTTACATCCATGATTCTCTATTAAACCTAAATCAATTCTTAAAAGGCCCAAACACACTCACATCTCGGGGTTGGAACCTATGACTAGTGTGTAGACAATGTCAACTAGTATATGCCCATGTTTTCTTCCTCATCCATGGTTTGTAAAGTTGTGTGGATTATGCAACCATCCCAAATGAAAAACTATCTATGTACAGATGTAGACAAATGATAAAGCAAAATTATAAACAATTATTCTTTCATCCATGCATTGGGATGTGCAACCATGCATGTTCCTAACTCACAATGTTTGATATAGTTCGACATATAACTCTTTCCCTTGAATGAGCATAACCCGCAGATTGATAAACCAATTGCATGTACACAAAAATATGTGCATTTTCTTCCTACTCTTAGGCATCACTTCTAGCACATTCCTCCTCTGTCTCTTGGAAATTGTTGGCATGCCACAATTCCTTCCAAGGTGTAACCAAATCTTGTCATGGTTTCATATATGTTTTGGACTATAGGAATTTTTCTCATATGACTTGGAAAATTTGTCATAGAACTTGGTCCCAACTATAGCACATAAATAAAAATATCTATGTCTATATAGGCCATTTGTTGTTTATAATACAACATATAGATATCTTTTTTTTCAATCTTGCATACCATGATTTCTCAGGAAATGCATATTTGAAAGTATTTATCCTTGACTAACATATTTGATCAACATTGGTCTTGACTTGTATCAAATCCAACCCATGGATCATCTCATCCTTCCCTTTACACGAGCTATCTATTTCTTTCTCTTCTTGTTTAGATAACACTATAAGATGACCTTTACTCTTTGTGTGTGACACCATTTACTTAATAATGAAATTATGTTGGTCTAGTGCCATATTTTCTTCTCATTTATCTTACCGAAAATCCATTGGTTTCAACAACATATCCTCTTTTTCCAAACATTTGATAACATTTATCTTCTTGATTAAAATTTAACCTTGCACTATAATTAATGGTGGAGTAGCACCTTCAACCTATACCTCATTACACTCTTAAACATTTTCAATGATAATCTCTTTAGAAACAACCTGGTTTAGCTCCTAATGTAAGGAAAATTATTGTAGGTCGACATCATTGGTATTTCCCTTCTTTCCCTTATTATACAAGCAGTGGAATTCCCTCTCACCATGACTACAAACAATTTTAAACATACAAACAATATACAATAATAGGTTTTGATATAATGTAGAAGAAGATATAAATAGAAACATATGTGAAAACATACATAAAACTTTGACAATATCTTGTTTATAAATATTGGCAATACTTGCATTCAAGAAACTTTATGAAGGAGTGTTAATAGTAATCTACTTAGAAGTTTGGAATTGTATAATGAAAACATGGTGCTTTTAGGGATGATAGATGCTAACTTACAGTACTCTACTATAAAATTTGATTAGTGAATTGTCATTGACATGGATTGCATACTTAATTTTTTAAATATGTGTGTAATATTGATTTGATTATGATATAGTTGTTGGGAAATTTATTTGTCTAACCCCTTGTGTTTTAGAAGTTTTTAATGGTCTTGGGGGGATTTATTTGATGAATTTAATTAGTTGTGACCATTGATTTCATTATAGATTTCATATTTAGGGATAGGTTATTGATCACATTAGAAGGTGGACTTGATAGTAAATGTTCGAATTACTTTGGAAGTGGAAAGAAACAATGGGATATGTCTAGGCTTGATGTTAGGAATATTAGAATGAAATATTTGATGCTAGCATTCTATAGATATCAACAAGTCACTATCAAATATGATAAGCAATATGTGGTTCAAGATTCAACATTGTATGATATTACTTATGACAAGCCTAGATTTTTAAGGATTTATTATGTCTTTATGTTGGAACACTAGATGATGTGGCATAAACATGATGTTTTGTATGGAGGATCCATAAGCCATGTACTTTAGTGGAATAAAAGTCAATTTTTATGGGCTCAACGAATTAATGGGTTTTTTTAAACTTATTTTAGATGGTTTGTATTATTTTAATATAAATGATATTATATTTTACACGGGGAATTCACTTGTTGACCAATATCCTATCATGTTGATCTATAAATACGGGTCGATTGTGAAAAATCAAGTTAATATATTGTTTTATGGACAAAATATTTGGGGGTAGTTTATAGATATTATGGGTGTCTTATTGGTATTGGGTGATGGCTTATTGGAAAATAAATCAAGTCACAATCAACAATGGATAAAATCTCTTTCAAAAGTAGAAAGCAACAATTAGATCCTACCGTCATCATTTTCTAATATTTGTTGAATCCTTCGTATGTAAATGAGATTGAGAGTTGGAGGGGCCTTGCGTCACATACTTTTATGTACTATTTTTCCTAAATTTACTTTCTATTTAAATCGAGAGACTGTTATCCCTCACCTAAATTCAATAACATGTTAAATACTCGTAAATACTACATTCTTGTAATAATTTGGAACCCTTTTATTATAATGGGTTTTCTCCACAAAATATAACTTAGGAAAAAAATATATTAACATGTATAATATTATTTCTCAAATCATGTTAAACTGGATTTACATTAAATTGATAGTATAATATATATATATATATATATATATAATTACATGTTATGTTATGAATGTAATGTTTATAGAAAAAATACCACATATATATATATATATATAAATAAAAATTATAAATGAAAATCTTTTTAAAAGTATCACAAATGTGATGAATGATCCATATGTTTTTATATTTATCTCTCTAAAAATTTAATATATTTGATACCTCTCTATGTTTTGAGATTTATCTCTCTAGAGATGATGTCTCTAAAAACATACTTAGTAGATTTAATGTTAAAATAAATTTAGCCAAACTAAGAAAACGAGAGAAAAACGAGTGAAGACATTTCTCAACCCAAACTTAATTCTTTGGTTTCCAACATGTTTTTTATTTGTAGACTCGATAATAGTTTTATGGAATGCCTTGAAGATAGCATCTTACTCCACTTCATTCATTGTAAGAATTGGTGAGTTTCTTACCATGATTGCAATTGTTTTCATCTTTACAATTGCAATTGTCTTTAGTGTGCATAGATATCATCGTCATGTATGTGTAATCCCCATACCATTATCCATTAATTAATTTATTACTATATTCTCTTAATATGCATCATGTTTTCTAGTATATATATATGTTTCTTGCGTTGCAATTAGAAATTGTGCCAATCATATTAGGCATATGAAGCGTGCCTGAAATGACATTTTTCCCATTGCCCTCTTTTTCCTTTTTATCATTTTTGTCATTCATTTCAGCCATTTTTTTTTAGCTTACCATTGATTGTAACAATATTTGCATATGAAGCGTGTCTGAAATGACATCTTTCCCATAGCCATCTTTTTCCTTTTTGTCATTCATTTCAGCCATTTTTTTTTAGCTTACCTGTGATTGTAACAATATTTTTTCCCAAGGTATGTTCTCCCGCAATTCATGTTATTTTAGTGAATTAAGCTTGAGATAAATTAACCTTTTATACTCACTAATGGAAAAGGTTCATGACCTATTACCCGAGGTAGGTGTGTGCGCATAAACGTTGATGATTATCATTGTTGGTACACTGATGGCATTTGCTGGATGTAACAATAACGGTGTCTTGTGCGCATCAATTTTCTTGTAATTTGTCACCATTATCATCGGTTGGAGTAGTTGACATGGATGCCTCGTAATAAAGTGTAATGTCATCTTATTTTAAGCTAGTTGTTGAAACCAAATGAAAACTCAAGTTAATAAGTTAAAATAGCCTCAGACTCATGGATTGTCAATGTTGTTTCTGGAACATTATTCTAAGGTTAGGTAGCCCATGGAAATGTATAAAAAACCAACATCTCTCAAGTTGAGGGGAGATCTTTATGTTGTCATCTTATCACACTATAAGCATATTTCCATTTAATAGAGAAATAGTTTGTATTATGTAACACTGTTTCGTATTAAATGAATATTTAATCAAGGAAGTCCCTAATTGTTATCCATTAGATTAAATTATTTGTTGTGTTTACTATATCAAAATTACAAATTATAGGAAAGAGATTCTGGAATCATCTCATCATTTTACGTTTTGTTTTGATCCGAGTGTGAATTCAATTACAATCTGAGATTCTATCATTCATTCAGTGGCAAGGTCATGGTATAGTTCTTCTTTTCCAGTAGAAATGTTTCCTTTCAAGTGAAACCTAGTTTTCTTTCCTACAATTAGATTTAGATTTCTGAAGCAATAGTTGTGTTAGGAACATAGTAATTTACTTTCTGTTACATGCAAGTATAATTTCATGCCAGGGTTGTCATTTACTTTCGAGTTGAATAGTTAGTTCTTATTGGAATTTGAACTGGAATGAATTATTTCCTTCTGCCGTTGACTTAATTTCCGCAAGTTTGTTATTCCATTTTATTAGGGTTAGTATTGAGTGACCTTGTTGAAAAATTTAAAGACTCCCTTTTTGTAATCATCATTATTCCTCCTAAAACTGCAACACAACACCTAAATAAGCATTTGAATGGTTTTTCCCTGCATATACAATGCACTATGGTATTCCCTGTATTATACGAATCCTTTCTTGATAATTAAATGATCGGTCTTTTTAGATATTGTTTTAAGAAATTAAAAAGGTAATTAGGAAACTAGTAATCCTATAGATATTGTTTTAAGAAATTAGAAAGGTAATTAGGAAACTAGTAATCTTATAGATCCAAAGATAAAAAACCTAACTTTTATTTATATTAACATTCTTTGAAGTGGGACCTAAAAATTAATTAGGAAAATGGGCTCCAATAGATTCTAATCAAGATATTATCTTGCATAAGAGGAAAACTATGGGAACACCAAAAGCATTCATCTTTAAAAAAATCCACATCTCATGTGGTTAGGTTAGGTATAAAACATCATCATCTTGAGAACAATGAGTATATTCATAATTCACCGAGAATCTTGAGTTTCCTACATTTTATTGATGGTGTTTCATTGCTTGCATCCAAGGTGGAATAAGGAAAATATAGTTCTAACTTATTCTCTATACCCCTAGAAGTATTGTAAGTGTTGGAAAAGAATAAATTATATTGGCCTTTGACTAGTAGGAAGAGAAGGGGAAGGTTACAGTGGAGGATTTGAGTGTTTATGAAGTCTTGAAACAATTTCATATTCTCTACAGCTTGATCCAATGAATTGATTAACACTCTGTACTCTATTCAAGCCCATTTGTAGTTCTATAAAGATCGCCCCTCCTTTGTTTCTCCTTTGGAATATTTCACAACACCATCCATTGTCATTTTTCATTCCTTTCGAGTTGTTTATGGTGTTTTTTCTTTTCTTTTCTTTCTCGCTTTCATTGTTTTCATGCAATAATCACATCTTCCCTCTTCTCAATTGAAAGATCCTTATTATTTTTATTCAATTCCAACATCATTTTTTTTCTTTTGTTATACCTCGACCAAGAGTGTTTAATGTAATCCCATGATGTTAGTAACTCGAAAATCCTACTTCATCAAAGAAACTAGTTGGATCCTATCTTTGCTTTCTCTACGAATCTCTCCACTAGTAGCATTAGGAATTGTCCAAGCAATGGTCTCGTATTTGTCTCAGTATGAAGATCATTTGGAAGTTTTTATTCTTCTTCACTAGCTTCTCCATTTGGTTTTTTATCACCTCCATTCTATTCTTCCACACCTTCAAAATCCTCAAAATAATAGATAAGTTCATTTCTATTCAAATTTGTTGTAAATGAAGGCATGTTAAGACTTTATTCAATAGCACTAGAAACTATATTTACATTCATATTGATCATGGCTTCCACTAACCACTCAATATGGGTTACTTGTCTTGTTAATGACAATTTCTCATTGATGGTTCCCACTATTTGAAAACCATCAATCATATTCAATTCAATATTGTCATTTTGAATATATTTTGTAGAATTTGTATGCGTTTCATGTAATGCAACTACTTCCATATTCTCTTTATATGCTTCATCATCTAATTGAGTAGTACTGGCATGCTCATCATCATTATGCAAGTGTCCTTTAGAGAGCCTCAACATGCTCATCACAAAATTTTCACATTTGTCACCATGTATATTAAAGTATTAGATAGAAGTGATATCATTGATAATAACATGTCATGATTTATGGGTTAGATGCTAATTCACCTAAATCCAAAATTGATATTGGAGGGTCTAAGAGTCATTTGAAAAGATCTACTAGAAATTTAATTCAAATCATTTTACCTCTATCCATGCATTATTTTCCATCCATGATTCTCTATTAAACCTAAATCAATTCTTAAAAGGCCCAAATACACTCACATCTAGGGGTTGGAACCTATGATTAATGTGTGTATACAAAGTCAACAAATCTATTACCATCATGTTTTCCTCCTCCCTGGTTTGTAAAGTTGTGTGGCTTATGTGACCATCACAAAATCAACAACTATCTATGTATAGATGTAGAAAAATGATAAAACAAAATTATAAACCATTATTTTTCCATGCATGCATTGGGATGTGCATCCATGCATGTCCCTAGATCACACTGTTTGATATAGTTCTCCATATGACCCTTTCCCTTTAACAATAAGAACCCAAGGATTCATAAACCAATTGCATGTATGCAACAAAATATATGTATTTTCTCCCTACTCTTAGGCATCATTTCTGGAACATTCCTCCTTTGTCTCTTGGAAATGATCTACATGCTCCAATTCCTTCCAAGTTGTAAACAATGGTTTTCATGGTTTCATATATGTTTTGGACAATAGGAATGTTTCTCATATGACTTGGAAAAATTTTCATAGAACTAGGTGATAATTGTAGGGAATATCTATCTCTATATAGGTCATTTGTTGTTTGTAATACATCATATAAATGTCTTTTCTTCAATCCTGCATACCATGATTTCCCAAGAAATGCATCTTTGAAAGGATTTATCCTTGACTAACATATTTGACCGAAATTGGTCTTTACTTGTATCAACTCCAACCCACGGATCATCTCACACATCCCCTTACACCAAATAGCTATTTCTTTCTCTTATTGTTTAGTTAACACTATAAGAGGGCATTTACTCTTTCTTTGTGAGACCATTTAATTTATAATGAAATTATGTTGGTCCAATGCCATATGTTGTCCTCATTTATCTCATTGAAAATCCATTGCGTTCAACAACATATCCTCTTTTTTCCGACATTTGATAACATTTATCTTCTTGGTTAAACTTGAATCTTGCACTATACTTGATGGTGGAGTAGCACCTTCAACCTATTCCTCATTATGCTCTTAAACATTTTCAATGCTATTCTCTTTATAACAACAACGTGGTTTAGCTCCTAATGTAAGGCAAACTATTATACAAGCAGTGGAATTCCATCTTACCATGACTGCAAAAGATTTTAAACATACACACAATATACAATAATTAGTGTTGATGTAATGTAGAAGAAGACAGAAATAGAAACATGTGTGACAACAAACATAGACCTTGACAATAGCTAGTTTATGAATATTGTCGATAATTGAATTCATGAAGACATTGCGAATAATAGTAGTTTGGCATTGTATAATGCAGACATGCTGCTTCTAAGGATGATATATGCTAACTTATATTACTCCACTATAAAATTTGATTAATGAATGGTCATTGACATGGATTGCATACTTATTTTTTAAATGTGTGTGTAAGATTGATTTGATTATGATATAATGGTTGGTAAATTTATTTGGCTAATTGTTGTTCTTTAGAAGTGTTTAATGGTCTTGAGGGATTTATTTGATGAATTTAATGAGTTGTGGCCATTGATTGAATTATAGATTGCATATTTAGGGATAGGTTATCGATCACAATAGAAGCCAAACTTGATAATAAATGTTTGAATTACTTTGCAAGTGGAAAGAAACAATTGGATATCTCTAGGATTGATGTTAGGTAGATTAGAATGAAATATTTAATGCTAACATTCTCTAGATATCAATAAGTCACTCTCAAATATGATAAGCAATATGTGATTCAAGATTGAACATTGTATGATATTACTTATGGAAATCCTATATGTTTAAGGATTTATTATGTATTTATCTTAGAACAATAGATGATTTGGCATAAACATCATGTTTTGTATGGAGGACCCATAAGCCATGTATTTTAGTGCAATAAAAGTCAATTTCTATGGGCTCAACCAATTTATGGGATTTTTTAAACTTATTCAAGATGGTTTGTATTATTTTAATACATATAATATTATATTTTACATGGGGACTTGACTTTTTGACCAATATCCTATCATGTTGATCTATAAACATGGGTCTTATATTGTGAAAAATCAAATTAATATATTGTTTCGTATTAATGGGGATGAAGATTTTTTTTAATTGAAGTAGTTTTATAGGTATCTTGGGTTGATTTTTTTTAATTGAAGTAGTTTTATAGGTATTTTGGATTGAGGGGGGGGGGTTATAGGGATTCTGGGTTTCTTATTGATATTGGTTAATGGCTTGTTGGAAAATAAATCAACTCGCAATAAACAATGGATAAAATATCTTTCAAAAGTAGAAATCAACAATGAGATCCTACCTTCATCCTTTTATAATATTTCTTGAATCCTTCGTATGTGAAAGAGATTGAATTCTTTTATACCTTTATATGTACTATTTGTCCTAACTTCACTTTCTATATTTTAAGTATGTAGCGTTTTATCCCTAAGTTTTTATGGCTTACTTTGTTGGAGACTCGTTCTATGCATTCATAAAATCCCATAGCTTGATCCCATATTTAGGGACAAAGGTGTTCACAGTTTAAGGGGATTTATTTCAAACCTAATTTTTCACTATCTAGGCCTCCTTTTGAGTGGGTGATTTTGATTGGGAGAATAAGGTTTTGGGTGTTTTACAATGGTATCAAATACAATGTAGAACACATATGATCCCTCAACATAGCCTCATGGAGCTGTGTATAATTTCCTATTTTTAACTATGCATAGAAAGAATTATGTTTACCTCGATTTTATTAATCTCAACCAATGATTTGAAATGAATCCAAACCAACAAATGGTTGTAATAATTACTACCTACAAGCCAATTTGACAATCTATGAAGGTTAGAAGCCTATGAAAATTAATGCAAATGTAAAAAGTGAATAAGAAGAAAGAAAATTAAAAAAATAGAGAATTAAATGAAATAAGAAAAATAGAACATGAGAGACTCTTGAGGAATTTGAAATGAAGGGTCATGGTTGTTGTACTTCCCCTTAATCCCAACTATCCATATTTATTCCATGGTTTTCACTCTCAAAGGGATTTTTTTAGTCAAGAGAAGAAGATGCATAGAGATCTAAGAGATGCATTATACCAAAGAGTGCAAAAATAAAAAATAAGCCACCATTTGAAGTTGGTTTTCTCATTTGGGATTCTAGGTAAACACTATGTCTTGTGTTTGGATTTCTTTGTAGATGTGAAGTTTCATGTGTGTGAACTTTTTCTCTTAATTTTGTTTATGGTCTACAATGATGAATGTCTTTATATTTTTTCTAAATATAAAGTATGACTTATTGGTGTTCTTATCTATCTTCAATACACTCTAAATATATGAATTTTGTATTGAAATGGATAATTATATAGTATACTTTTGTTAAAAACACTTAGGAATTATTTTCCCTTTCACATTTTGTGAATTCCATTGACTTTGTAATGATATCTATCCATTTAATGGAGTGAGTGAGAGAAATGAATATAAAAACAAGGTTGTTGCAATTTTTTGGTTGAGTTTTCATTTTCAAGCTCAATACTTTAGCATTTGATAATTCATAGATAATTTGATCATTACTTTAGCATTTGATTATTCATAGGTAATTTGTCTTTGGAGGAAGGAAATGTGCATTTTCCATCCATTTGATGAATGAAGGCCACTTTGCAAGCCATACTTGGTCAAACAGGCCTTACACACTTTGTGTGAGATGCCTCTTTCTCCGGAGGTTGATTTATTAGTTTGGTCCTTGTTTTATTTCCTTACTAACAATTGATATAGATTATGGAGGCCAATGGGAATCCATAAAATCTATCTACACCATTTGCGTGAGGTTGCTACATGGCAACTTTTGTGAAGGAATTGGAGGTTTCTGTTTTTGTGGAAGAGTGGCCTACTCTCACCATCATACATTTCAAGGGTCATAATTCGTACTCAGAACTCAAAGAGCTCATTCTAGGACATTCACCCCCTCTTTACAAAAAAATAAACCTTAAAATATGCCCCATCTAGAATATTTGACTTCCGAGATCAAATGGTAATGGTGAAAGAGAAGGTGATGCAAATCCTTTAATACTAAATGACATAGAATAAATATAAAATGGGACCTTTCCGCAAGAAGCTTGATATTAGAGATAGAACTCATTCGACAACTCAAACATCCTAAAACGATGAGTGAGGGACCATTTTTTAAATATATTCTAGACCTTCACATCAAATGCTCTCTAACTTGAAGGTGGACACATCAAAAAAGCATAACTATTAAATTTTATAGCTATACTATAGCTAACAAGTCTCTCTCTAGAATCCTTGTATGTAGGAATTGGTAGAAGCTACCAACATTGTTGTAACATACCCTACCCACTTTTCTTCATTAGATTGGGGTGTTCACAATTTTCTTCTAAATTACCTATCTCAATCACAACTCTAATAGTAATTCTGCACTTATAGGTTAAATATGCTCCTTGGGATCTTTCCAAGGACTAAATTTACACTCATCTCCGAGCTCTGGGTAAGGAGTTAGGGCCTCCTATAATTCTTGCACGTTTTCCACGACTTTTCTTCAATTTGCCTACCCACTTCATCATATGGGGTACAATATGTGCCAACCAACGTGGCACCTCTATAAGGAAAATAGTCAAAGGATTGATTAGAGGCGTACCCCACGTGTTAGTATAAAGAAATAATACAGACATCGATGACAACAAAACGTCGAGGGTGTGGAAACTAGAGAAAATTTTCCACTGATGAAAACCAAAACTGAGAAAATTTTGGGTGAAAACCAAAACTGAGAAAATTTTGGGCATCGATGTGAGGTTTATATCACTCACCAAATAAGCGAAAAGTCCAAGCATCGATGTGCGGACGAGATAGTTTGCACCTAGCGTTGATGAATTGACAAGGTAGGTTGCACCGATACGTCCACGAGGTACTTAGCACTAATGCGTCGATCAGGTAATTTGCATAGAGAATCAACCTGTCGAAGAGGTAATTTGCACCGAATGTCAATAGGCCGACGAGGTATTTTGTGCCAAGCACCGATGCATTACTATCCTGTCCAATCGTTGATGGGAAAAAATTTCATCGGCTGCCAAGGGAAATTTGAGCTAGAGGCTTCAAATTTAATGGTAAATATGCGAAATGTATATTTTGAAGGAAATCTATTTGGGCTGATTGTAGTAGTCCCAATCTTTCCACAGTCATCGCGTCTAAACTATCGTGGGATAATTTTTGCTCAAATGGAGCAGCCAACTACAACCTTGTGCCATTGCTAACCCATGGAAATTTGAGCTAGAGGCTTCAAATTTAATGGTAAATATGCGAAATGTATATTTTGAAGGAAATCTATTTGGGCTGATTGTAGTAGTCCCAATCTTTCCACAGTCATCGCGTCTAAACTATCGTGGGATAATTTTTGCTAAAATGGAGCAGCCAACTACAACCTTGTGGCATTGCTAACCCATGGATCTTTACGACCAATACATCTTAAATTCCCATTGGTTCATATATCTCATAATTTCTATCCTAAATCCATGAGTGAAAGTGGAAAATATCGTTGAATTGGTCCATATTGTTAAATATATTGTACCCTCAACAGTATGACCGTACACTCCCAGCTGTATTGGACAGTTGTATTTTCTATTTTTGTCTTGCTTGAGCATATATAGCTCAACCATCTTACATTGTAACTAGTTCTAAGTTATGTACTTCTTCTGTACTTCTTCATACATTTCAATATACTGTTCTATTTTCTTCTCTCTGCGTTTCTCTTTGCTTCACAATTTATCATGGTATCAGAGCTACAACAGTAAGCCTCTTCACACAGTCCGGAGAGAAACTCGATCCTCACAGCGCAGAGCCTCACAGATCTTGAGAGCACGCGACAAAGACTTTTCACAAGGCTTGGAGAGCTGTCTGCAATACTCTCGAAAGATCGTTGTAAGAAGCTTGCAGAGGTTGTAGAGCGTACAACGCTCGAAAGATCCTCGACGAAGAGAACGCAGAAGAAGAAATTTTAAAGAAACCTGCACAATTTTTCAAAGAACCATCAAAGATTGACGCAGAAGAGCTGCAGAACAGAAGAATGTTTAAAGAACTCGAAGAATTTGTTCAAATTCGTTAAAGTTTGTTGTAGAAGGCAACATCGTTTAAAGATTTCAAGAAATCGCTCAAATCTGTCAAAGATTGTAGCAGAGAATGAAGAATTCGTGAAATTCTTTCAAATCTTTAAAAGATTCACGAATATTTTCTTCCACAGGAGGAATTCCGTCAAATTCGGCAAAGATCGCGTCAAACACCCAAGGAACAGCCACTGAGACCATAAGATTCATATTTCTAACGGATCCGAGGCGGGGAACCAGTTCAGAAGGGAACAAGAAAGCGCGGAACAGGCGAAAGAAACTCAGTCGTCAGATCTTGTGCAGAGGCCCGATAGTCGTTGGATCGGCGAGAAAGTGCTCGAGGTTTAACCCTCTAGAGCTCACAGGAGGATTTTTGGCTTGAGAAATCCCGACGTCATCTTGACCGTCCATCAAGAGACACGTGGCGAGATCCTATTCCATCGCAAAATTGGGAATCGAGAGTTAGACGAGCAAAGGAAACTGCTCTCCAAAAACTCCGATACGCGATATCGTGAAATCCCGAGAAGACTTGTGAGTCGTCCATCTCAGAGGACAGCTGGTAGCAGATCAACACATTGGCATATCAGCATTCGGGGTTTCAAGCTGTCAAAGAAATTTGACATCGCAACTCGCGAAATCGCGATACGCGATATAGTGATAAGATCTCAGCCGTTTGTTTGTCTGGACACGTGGCGAACATCGCAGCGCCCATCGACATTTCGGCATTCGGGGTTTCAATTTGTCAAAGAAACTTGATATCGCAACTCGCGAAATTGCGATACGCGAAATCCCGATCAGATCTCAGCCGTCCATATCTCCTGGACACATGGCAGACATCGAGGGCACCGTCAGCGTATAGGAATTCGAAGTTTCAAGTTGACAACAATTAGAAGCATCGCAAGTTGCGATATCCCGAGGAGGAATCGCGACCGTCAATCACTTCCAGACGCGTGGCATAAATCCGGGGACTCGGGAAAAGTTTCGACAAGGAAGGGGCCATTGGCATATCGGGATTCTGCATTTCGCGATTCTTGAGGACAAGAAACGCAAGCACTTCAAAACTCTGAAGTTTGAAATCCCGACAGGAGAAACCCTCCATTTGCGGGGCCCAGCTGACGTCATCTCGTCAAACAAGTCAATCGACGCATCGACATTTCGCGGATCCTAGAGACGAGACGTCCAGGACATATCAAATCGCGAAATCGCGAGGAGAGATCACGACCGTCCATCTGTTGAGGACGCGTGTCGCAGATCAGAGCCATCGGGAAAAGTCCCGATAGGAAAACACCATCAAAAAATCAGAGATCGGGGAATCAAGGAGTCAGAAACACTCGACATCAGAACTCGTGAAATCCTGATTCGCGATATCCCGATAAGATCTAGACCGTTGAAAAGTCGATAGGCAATTTTTCGCGTTTTGGCATTTTGAAAGGTAAAAACGGGAAAAATCCCGTAGCGCTTTATCACAAGGCTTGGTCACATTGCAAGAAGACCAAGGGCCAATTCAAGCCCGATAAGCTCCAATCGGCCATCGACAAATCGACGTTTCTGAGATCGGAGGTAAATACAAAATTTTCCCTCTATTTCTTCTGCAATTTTTTTTTTGAAATGGCATCATCTAGCAACCTAGGACCAACTCAGGGTCCGATACTTCTAGGAAAGAACTATGAGTTCTAGTCTCTTCGAATGAGGTCTTTCTTGCAAGCACAAGAGTGTTGGGAACCAGTGGATCTTGGATATGTGGAACCGGATCGAGCAGCCCTCACTGCCATGACAAATGCGCAGAGAATTGCTCAGGCAACTCTGAGGACCAAAGAAAACAAAGCGAAGTTCTGGATTCAGAACTCTGTGGATGATTCGATTTTCTCAAAAATCACAGGTGCTGGTACTTCCAAACAGGCCTGGGACATCCTCAAAACGTCCTACCAAGGAAATGACAAGGTAAAAATAGTTAAACTACAGTCCTTGTGGACACAATTTGAGACTTTCAGAATGACGGAGTCCGAAACTGTAGATCAGTTCATGACCAGAGTCATGGGAATCGTGAACCAGATCAGACTGATTAGTAAAACCATCACTAATCAATGAATTGTTGAGAAAACTCTCAGAAGTCTACCCAAGAAATTTGAAATGGTTGTAACAGCAATCCTTGAATCCAAGGACATGTCAAGATTTTCAACAGATGAACTAATTGGTTCTCTAGTGACATGAGACAAGACTACATCTTACAGATGAGTCAATCTCCAATGCCTTCCAAACTCAGTTCTCATTCAAAAGAGGGAAAGGCAGAGGAAGAAGTAGAGGAAGAGGGAACAATCAAGGTAACCCTCATACCAGTGGAGGAAATAGACAACAATATCCAAATCACAATTTCCAAGGTCACAGAAATCAACAACAAAGTCAACATCAGAATTTCC
>ML799070.1:25305-38801 GCA_009831015.1 Picea engelmannii | reverse complement strand
GGCAGAGCACATGTGTCAAATCATATGGGAGACACCTCAAGAGGTATGTTTCTCTCATGCCACAAAACTGAACAACAACCTAAAGATCTTTGGTTGCTGGACAGTGGATGCAACAATCACATGACAGGTAACAAAGAATTACTCTCATGCCTTGATTTGTCAATTGCATCTGATATTACACTTGGAAATGATCATTTAGTCAAAGTTCAAGGAAAAGGAATTGTTCCTATTCTTACTAAACAGAATGAAAAGAAAGACATATGTAATGTCTATCATGTTCCAGACTTGAAACATAACTTGTTAAGTGTAGGACAACTCATTGAAAAAGGATATAAGGTACTGTTTGAGGGAGCATCTTGCAAAATCTATGATAGAAAACCCAACAGAAAATTGATTTATGAAATCTATATGACTCCAAATAGGATGTTTCCACTTACCCTCAGAACTGCAAATTTGAGTCAACCTTATGCACAGAGTGCATCAACCCTGAATGAAAAAATGGTTTGGCATACAAAATTTGGACATCTACCATTTCAAAGTCTAAGTCTTCTTCAGAAAAACTCCATGGTCAAAGGTCTACCTATTTTTAAAGAGCAAATCCCCCCATGCGAGTCTTGCATACTTGGAAAACACAAGAAAACTTGCTTTCCACAGTCTTCCAATCAATCCAAACAACATCTTGAACTAGTTCACACTGACCTATGTGGACCAATGCAAACAGAGTCAATGGGTGGTAGTTTTTACTTTCTAACGTTTATTGATGATTTCAGCAGGAAAATATGGATCTATTTTCTCAGACACAAGTCTGAAACATTTACAAAATTCAAAGAATTCAGAGCAGAAGCCGAAAAATAGAGTGGCAAATTTTTCAAAGTACTCAGGTCAGATGGAGGAGGAGATTACAACTCCAGAGAATTTGCAAATTTCTGCAAATCTCGAGGCATCATCATGCAAGCAACAACAAGGTATACTCCACAGCAGAATGGAGTGGTTGAAAGAAAAAATCAGACCATCATGAATATGGCAAGAACACTTATTAAAGAAAAACACTTGTCAAATACTTTTTGGGCTGAAGCAGTAGCATGCTAAGTTTATCTTCTGAACAGATCACCAACCACGAGTCTACAGATGAAAGTTCCCCAAGAAGCATGGAGTGGGACAAAGCTCAATGTAGCTCATCTCAAGACATTTGGATGCATAGCATATCCACACATACCTTCCGAATTAAGGAAGAATCTTGATGAGAGAAGTGAAAAATGTATTTTCACTAGCTATAGTGAAACAGCTAAAGCTTACAGGCTTTACAATCCCATCACCAAGAAATTAATTCTTAGCAGAGATGTACAATTTCTGGAAAATAAATTCTGGAATGATTCTGAAACTCAGCAAGTGGACAGTCAAAATCCATTGCTGCCATGTTCTGAAAACATAGAAAATTTAGAACAACAAGTACCTCAAACCATTCTTCCAAGACTACAGGTACAAGGACAACCAGATAACTCATAGGATAACTCAACTTCCAGCAGAGAATCATTCTCTGAACCACAGAATCAGAGAACTCGAAGTTTGAGAGAAATCCATCAACAGTTGGATGACTTTGAGCAACATAATCTTTTTTCTTTAATGTCATGTCAACCTACATCCTTTAAGAAAGCAACTAAGGAGCCACACTGGGTTCAAGCCATGAACCAAGAAATTGACTCCATTGAGAAAAACAAGACATGGGATCTTGTTGATTTACCAAGACACAAGAAAAGTATTGTTGTCAAGTGGGTTTACAAAACCAAACTAAATGAAAAAGGTCAGATTGAAAAGCACAAGGAAAGACTTGTAGCCAAAGGATTCTCACAACAACCAGGTACTGATTATGGTGAAACTTTTGCTGCAGTAGCAAGGTTATACACTGTAAGAACTCTATTGGCCATAGAAGCACAACACAAATGGCAAGTATACCAAATGGATGTCAAGTCAGCATTTCTAAATGGATTTTTAGAAGAAGAAGTTTATGTCGATCAACCACCTGGATTTGAAATCCAAGAGCACCCATCCAAAGTGTATCGGTTGAAGAAAGCCTTATATGGCTTAAAGAAAGCTCCAAGAGCTTGGTATAGTCGAATTGACACTTACCTGATCAAAAGTGGTTTCAGCAGAATCCAAAATGAACCAACACTTTATACCAAAACAAATCAGCACGGTAAAATACTAAGTGTATGTTTATATGTTGATGACATGATTTACACAGGAAATCTAGAGCTAACAGATTTCAAACATGCCATGCAATCTGAGTTTGAGATGACAGATCTTTGCATAATGAAATATTTTTTGGGCATTGAGGTTCATCAATCAACCAAAGGCATTTTTGTCTATCAGCAAAAGTATGCAGCAGACATCATCAAACGGTTTCGCATGGAAGGATGCAATCCAACAGAAACACCCATCCCTTTAGGCACAAAGTTGAGCAAGAAAGATGAAGGTCCCACAGTGGATTCTACTTTATACAAAAGTTTAGTAGGCAGTTTGTTGTATCTTATAGCAAATAGGCCTCACATCATGTATGCAGCCAGCCTTGTTTCCAGATTCATGGAATCACCAAAAGATTCTCATTGGAGAATGGAAAAACAAATTTTGAGATATGTTGCAGGAACTCTCAATTTCGGTTTATGGTACACTAAATCTGATAGTAATCAACTCTCTGGTTACACAGATAGTGACTTTGCGGGCAGCCTAGATGACAGGAAAAGCACATCAGGATATGTTTTTCAACTGGGCACGAACCTGATTTCATGGGCATCGAAGAAGCAACCAATTGTATCCATATCTTTTTTAGAGGCGGAGTATGTAGATGCTACCTCAGCTTCTTGTCAAGTTGTATGGCTCAGAAGATTATTGAAAGACATGTCACAAACAGAAAAGGATCCAACTCCTATCTTCTGTGACAACACATCAGCAATTGCATTATCCAAGAACCATGTGTTCCACAAGAAAAGTAAACACATTGACACTCGGTTTCATTTCATACGCGAGTTAGTCAATAATGGTGACATTGCACTACAATTTTGTGGTTCTCGAGATCAGCTTGCTGATATTTTCACCAAGCCACTAGGAAATTCAGTTTTTGACTTCCAGAGACAGCACTTAGGCATAGTCAGTGTTGTTGATTGTAACTATTGAGTCTAAGAGGGAGTCTGTAATATATTGTACCCTCAACAGTATGACCATACACTGCCAGTTGTACTGGACAGTTGTACTTTCTATTTTTCTCTTGCTTGAGCATATATAGCTTAACCATCTTACATTGTAACTAGTTCTAAGTTCTGTACTTCTTCTGTACTTCTTCATACATTTCAATATATTGTTCTATTATCTTCTCTCTGCATTTATCTTTGCTTCACAATTTATCACATATATCTCATAATTTCTATCCTAAATATATTAGTGAAAGTGGGAAATATCGTTGAATAAGAAGGGATATCAGAATAAGAAGGGATATCAAATAAACATGGTGAAAGTGAGAAATATTCTTGAATAAAAGGGGATATCAGATAAACATGGCTTACAAAATCATGACATAGTATGCTCAAAATCATAACAATATTATACTAGCCCAACTACTCAATACTGTGTCTAATGAACGTCGAGAGGCAATGACAAAGCTTCTTCCCACAAGTTAATAGTCGGAACCATAAACGTCGTTGACATAACCCTAAACTTATTGTGCTATCATGTCTCTTGGAGGTTACACGTGGCAAGTATATTAATCAACTTTGCAATAATTTGTGTTAATCATCATGGGCTATAATGACTAATGAACCCAAAATGACAATGACACGAGAATGAATTTGTGTTAATCATTATGGGATCTAATCACTAACGAACCCAAAATGACAATGACAGTAGAATGAATATTCTTCCATCATTAGATCTCACAAGCACATTACATATTTTTTTATTAAAAAGTTGATTAATGAAAATTTTCAATATTTTATTTATTAATAAATGACATCATAACTATTGATACCTTAAATCCATGAGGAAATAAATATCCTACAAATCCTCATTTCCAAAACTTTAAACATGTTTTATTTCAAACTTCTATCCTAAGTGTATTGTTGCATACACACATAAGGAATATCTAACAACCTAATACATTACTGCATATAGAAAATAATAGATTACACACATTAAACATTCCAACCATTCTTCACAAAACTAAGAAATGAATACATATACAACATAAGAATACAGTAAATATACATTTCATCAATTTAAAATACTAGTACAAATCTTTATAAAGCCATGATGAACTTTTATCTATTTAAAATTTATTATCCAACCAAACTAGCATAGGGTGACCTATTTTCACCCAACTATAAGCTCTATTGCAATGGTATTATTCTAGAATAGGTCACCCTTTCAAATACCACAATGGTGAAATTGACATTATTGGGAACTTTCTAAACTGTGAATCAACTCACAATAGAATATAATCCCTTGGGAAAAATACATCGGGTTATGAAGAACAAAAAATATCTATTGAGCACTCCACTCCCTATCCCACATAGTACAAGGAGAGAATTCCCTTCTTTTCTACATAGTCCTTCAAAATCCTCTCCCTCTAATTCTCTCACATGCAAGTTCAACAGGTTCCCACTTGCAATTCTGTAACTCGAATGATTACCCTACCATGGCTAACTCTCTTGGCCTCAATAAGTTGATGAGAGGACATTCTCACCCACCTCCCCCCATATATTTATTGGAATTATTCCCATCATATGAGTACTTTCTCGTATTCTCATAAGTAGGGAGGTGTTTTCTTCTACCAACCTCCTTACATTCATTCGATGAATATCTTTGAATAATTAAAAAGAGAAAAAAATGATATTTGCTCACAAAATAAGTTGGTGACGAGGCCTCAAATATTTGACATGCATAACCCACATTAGCCAGGCCCCACTCTTCCCCAATCATGGTATCATGGACCCTATGGGTTCTCATTCATGCATAACCCACTTTAGCCAGGCCCCACACTTCCCTAATCATGGGATAATGGACCCTATGGGTTCTCATTCTCAATTAGTTATTTGGATTCTTTACTATCTGAAAATAAAGTATATATATAGTGTTTGATATGTCAGATTACCATGGCATGGTAACTGAATATCCATCTTGAAATAAAACAACATTAACCCTAATTAATTACAAATTAATCAAGAAATCAAAATCACGACATTACATCCCCTCCCCTTTGAAATAACATCACCCTTTGAAATAACATCATCCTCAGTGTCCTATTATTCATAGAATTATCCTTAAGATGAAAATAAAAAGGAGTATGTCTCTTTCATGGCATCGTCCATATGCCATATGGTTTCACTTGGACCAAAGTTCTTCCATTGCACTTTTACCTAGGTGATGGCTAGGTTTTGGGGCAATGTCTCCCTTCTTTCTAGTATACATAATGGTTCTAGCTAGATATCTCCCTCGTGTTCCACTTGGATCATAAACCAATCAATGATATGGTTAGAATCATGAGTATAATTTTTAAGCAATAAGACATGGAACACATCATGTGTTTTAACATTAGGAGGTAATGCAAAATTGTATGTTATGGCTCCCACTCTTTCTAAGATTTCAAAGGGTCCCCAATATAGAGGTGCAAGCTTAGCATAGGTTCCTAGCATCAAAAAACTCCTTTGAAGTCTAACTTAGAGATACAAGTGATCTCCCACCTTAAATTCTTTGAGGGTTTTGTTCTTGTTTGTCTAACTTTTTTTTTCTTGTTTGGGATTCTCTTAGATTTTTCTTAATTTTAATGCCTTCTTGCTCCGTTTATGTCAACATATCTAGGCCAAGAAGAATTCTATTGACTGGATTATCCCAATTAAGGTGTCGCACTATCTACAATAAAGTTGAAGTGCTTTGAAGTGACTCATATTCAATGATTTTTGATAATCATGGTGTTAGTTATCCTTCACATTCACTATAGCCAATGGGAAGGCGGTCATATTTAAGTGTTGGCAGAGTGGCATATACAATTTTGAGTATGGAGCAGGCTAAGTAGGGAGAAAACAGATGCCCTTTTCGGGAAACAAAATGAGCATGAATCGAGCAAGATTTTCAAGGGTAGTTTGACTTTCGTATGGATCAAAGTTCAATGCATTTCAGAACCTTACCCCAGGTGTTTTGTTCCATTTTAAACCAACCCAGATGATAAAAAAATTGATCAGGTTTTGGATTGGCTGGAAATTTAATTGCTCCCAAGTTAGCCCACTTCTTTTGAGTATAACCTCAGTTATTATTTAATATATTTTTTTTATTGACCCTTAACTCCCATTTTTTTTTATGTAGTTCGTATTTTTTATCAATTTAAGAAGCGTTGTTTTTAATAAGTTAGGGTTTTTAGAGACGTCAAACTATTCATTCTGAATAAGTTGGTTTGTCTACACATTAAAATTGAACCATAGGTGAAGCCATGTTCTGTGAAAAGTTATTATTTAATTAATTTTTTTTATTGACCCTCAACTGCCAATTTTTTTTATGAAGTTCGTATTTTTTATTGTTGGGTAGAGGAAGAAAAATAAAAAACAAAACCAGAGCATACATGAGCTATATTAAACACACATGAAACCAATATAAACAAACACACACTTGACATAGTGATCTATGTGGAAACCCAACTCGAGTAACCACACGTAATGATTATCGATCTTTCGTTATTCAAGGGAGAACTACAATAGCCTTGATAGGAATACAATCACTCTCTCCTCTCACACTCACTCCTCTCTAGCTCGCATTGTGTTCTACCTCTATGGGTATGCTCCTATATATAAAATCTATCACTCAGTTACACAAACTGATCATGAATCGATCACATAGTTACACGAACAGTTCATAAGTAGCTTCCATGCATGTGTGTGTGCATGTGCGTCTACATGTGCATGTGCATCTGCATGTGACCGCATGAGAAAATTCGTTGGCATGTTTCCAAGAATCTCCACCTTCACAACAATTTACCTGATATATCATTCCCTTAATTAATTCATCAACTTTATGCAAACCAAGAGAAGTTAGACACCATCGTATCTTCTCTAACAAAATTGTTACATGAACATTCATGCGTGATTCACTCTAGCATGGAGCATTCTGTCTCCATCAGTAACATGCCTAATAGACCAATGCACTTGTCCAAATATCATGAATCATAACCATAGACCAAATAACTGCAACCACTATAGGTGATACTTGTTCTTTTGTGTTTGAAGCACCCATTTCCATTCTCGTGACCTAGTTTTGTCATGTGTCTACTGACAACACCAACTGCATCTGAAATGTTGACCATTTCTCCATCGCAATCATCAAACTTCCTACTAGCATATAATACTCAAGACATATAACCCTTTTCTTCTTCATTAATTAGGACATAAACATGAAGAGAAATTACAATGGAAAGCCAAAGGGATTTTACCAGTTTCACATTATTCATACAGGATTTCCTGAGTATCTTATGTTGTGATAACCAAGCTTACCATATTTCCTATCTCTATGTATTTTCATGCCCAAGATTTATTTTGTTACTCCCAGATCATTCATAACAAATGTCCTAACCAACTGAGCCAACCTATTGATCTCAACCATGCATGTGCTTGCAACAAGCATAACATATAACACCAAGATAATGAATATACCTTAAACACAATGGTTATACTCACTTCTTCTAAAATTTGGCTCACCATGAAGGAATCAAACATCTTGTACCATTTTCCTAGCATTCTTCAGGCCATACAATGATTTTTTGAGTTTGCAAACAAATCTCCTGTTGCGATTCTGATCTAACCATTCTAGTTGTTCCATACACATCCCCTTATAAAAGGAGATTCATCAAATACTGCTCCACCTCGAACTTTGCATTCGAACAAATTTGACCAAATTCATCCAAGTAAGACTTCACTGCTTACCTCGAGTCCCATTTACAATGGAGTTCACCAAGCCTTTTATAGGCTTCATTACATGCAATCCATGGACAGAATACCACAGGATACCCAAAACACATGGACCCGAAAAACCACCTGCTTTGACATAAAAACATATTTACCTCATCAACTCTTTCACCGAGTTAAGGCTAACCCAACATACATGCCTCCCCACATTTTCAATCTACCTAAATATATGTCTACACTTTTCATAGGTGACCTGATAAACCAGGGGTATGCATGCCTATCCATGTCTTACAGACATATGTCCATTTACATGCAATCAATAATTTCTACAAATCCAAAGTAAATACAATATTTTTTATCTTTATTTATTTATTTTTAATTCACGGTGACTCAAACATCACCGCCCCCGCACCTTCTATGCGAACACAGGTGGAGAGACACAATGGACAAACAAAACTTCATCAACCATACTTGTAGCTGAATTTTCTTCTATTGTGGAGTCCTCTTGGGATGCTTGTTGCATTTTGCAACAATCCTTCTTGAGATGCCTAGATTTTCCACAAAACCAACATTTTGCCTTACCCTTACTATCTTTTGACTTAAACTAGGTTGTACCTTTCTGATCTTTCCCTCCTTTTGTATATTGACCTCTGAACACCATTGCTTATTTTGTTGAGGTTTCTTTACCATATGTTTTCCTCATCTCCTCACACAACAAACCTCCCACAACAGTGTCATAGTCAATGGCATTCGTTGTGTTAAACCACACAGTTGTGACTAGATGATCCCAAGACTCGGGCAACAAACATAGTAGCGTAACTGCCTTGTCCTCATATTCAAAATTTACTTCCATATTAGTAATTGAAAAATTAGAGTATTGAAGACATTCAAGTGATTAGTAATTTTCTTACTTTCTTTCATCCGCAAGCTGTAGAACTGCCTCTTCAAGAAGATTTTGTTTGACAAGTTCTTTGCCATATACAGACTCTCGAGTTTGGTCCACAAACCTGGTGTCATCTCCTCTTCAATGATGTTAAATAACACCTCATATGCAACGAATAGTACTGAGGGCACTTGCATCGAGATCCTCCCAATCCTCATCTGCCATGCTTGTCAGTGTCTTTGTCTTTCCAGCCAACATCTTTTGCAATCCTTGTTGCACAAAAAAATCCTACATCTTAAACTTCCATAACACGAAGTTATTCTTAGCACTTAATTTCTCCATCTCAAATTTAGAACTCTGCACTTTCTCCATTCAAAAAAATACCTATCCAAAACTAAGATTATAATACTAAGTATTTTATGATGAAATAACAATGATATGATATAATATTATTGGAAAAACTTTTAATCCAAAATATATATGTAATATTTAAAAAAACCCCATAAAAAATATCCACCTTTTTTTTTATTCAATAAAAAGTCCACCTCTTACCATGAAAACGATCCTCCACTCATGCTCATTCAAAAAAAGGTGATTATACCATGTGAATAAAATAATCCACCTCACCTTTTCACCATATTAAAATAATATTCTTTTTTGCATAAGACAAAAAAATACCATTAAAAGACTTTAGTTTATATCATGCAAACTTTGATTTTTTTTTAATGATAGGCGCTCCTTAATAGGTGTAAGGGGAGCCTCTAGTTTGGAAATCAACTTTCCCTTATTATGTAAGGAATAATGATAGGCGCTCCTTAATAGGTGTAAGGGGATCCTCTAGTGTGGAAATCAACTTTCCCTTATTATGTAAGGATTGATATTTCTTAAGTGTGAGAGCGTGGGTGGGTCTCTAACACTTTCTAGAAAGCATAGTTGATGAGACACATAATCACTCTTTTGTTTTTCGAAGATTTTCATGGAATTTTTAGTAGCTTATTTGTGGCACCTACTCAATTAGCACTCAATTGGTCTTGGTTTTGATATTACTTGTTGGGTTGGACAAACACACTTGACACAGTTATTTATGTGGAAATTCAACTCTTTTAAAAACCACAAGCAATGATTATCCATTTTCCCTTGAATAAATTCAAGGGAGAACTACAATAACCTTCATAGGCATACAGTCATTATCTCCTCTTACACTGGCTGCACATTGATAGGCATACAGTCACTGTCTCCTCTCACACTGGCTGCTCTCTAGTTCGCATTGTGTTCTATCTCTATAGATATTCTCGTATATATAACATCTATCACTTAGTTACACATACTAAATTAATCACATAGTTTCATAAACAATTGATAAGTAGCTGGCATGCATGTGCCTATGCATGAGAAAATTAGTTTGCATGTTTCCAACATTTATCGATTTAATAAGCATTGTTTTTTATAAGTTAGGGTTTTTTTGCAAACGTCAAACTATTCATTCTGAACAAGTTGGTTTGTCTGCGCTTTATATCCAACCATAGGCGAAGCCATGTTCTATGAAAAACACCAGAATCCATTGCCATGAACTTTCACTTGGGATATATACAATGCGATAATATATGAGACCCATTATTGCGTCAAAATGCAGCAACAAATTCTGTATATCAAGGAATTTTTTGTAGTGTAGTATGTAAAGGTAAGCTGTTAGATTCCATCGCCATCTTGCTTTCTTTCTTGATTGATCAAAGACGACTATCAAATGCATCCAGCAGCAGTGCAGTTAGTGTTGTTGCTGCTTGGATGTTAGAAAGTTGGATCTGAAAAATACTAAAGGGTCTGTCATTATGATGTATGATATTTTCGGACTTTCTGCTTTGTTTTGTGTTGCAATATTCATGGCATTGTGATAAAGATCCAATCTATTAACTTCTTCATACAAGCTAGCGAAAACGAAAGATTCGTCTCTATTTTAGGTGTATGGGTACCATTTTAAATGTAATCGTCTCATGGTCTACTTGAGACAACACAACACGCAAGGCTAACATCGGCATTGCCTGATGTGTTGAATCAAGTTGAACCTTACATATATAAAAATATTCAGTCTGTAATTTCGTTACAAGCTTGTTAAATATATTGTACCCTCAACAGTATGATCATACACTGCCAGCTGTACTGGACAGTTGTACTTTCTATTTTCGTCTTGTTTGAGCATATATAGCTCAACCATCTTACATTGTAAGATATAGCTTAACCTCTTCAGTTATGTTCTGTACTTCTTCATACATTTGAATATACTATTCTTTTCTCTCTGCATTTCTCTGTCCTTCACAATTTATCATGGTATCAGAGCTTCAGCAGTAAGCCTCTTCACACAATCAGGAGAGCAACACGATCCTCACAGCGCAGATCTTACACGCATCTTGAGAGCACGCGACACGGTTATTTCACAAGGCTTGGAAAGCTGTCTCCACTACTCTTTAAAGATCACCGTAAGAAGCTTGCGGAGGAAGCAGAGCAGAAAGCGCTCGAAAGATCTTGGACGAAGAGAACGCAGAAGAAGAAACAGTAAAGATTCTTGTAATCTTCTCAAGAATCGTCAAAGATTGACGCAGAAGAGCTGCAGAACGAAAGAAGTTTAAAGAACTTGAAGATTTCGCTTCAATTCGTTAAAGATTCAAGCAGAAAGCTGAATCGTTTAAAGATTTTTGAAAATAGCTCAAATCTATCAAAGATTGTAGCAGATCACAAAGAGATCGTGAAATTCTTTCAAATCTTTGAAAGATTCACGAATCTTTCTTCCACAGGTGTAAAGAATGCATCTCAGGTGCAAAGAACAGCCATTGAAGCCATGCAATTCGTCCTGCGAACGGTTCCAAGGCGGGAAACCAGTCCAGAAGGGACCAGGAGAGCGCGGAAAGGGAAAAAACATTTCAGCCGTCCGATCTTGTGCAAAGGCCCGACGACCGTTAGATCAGGGAGAAAGTGCTCAAGGTTTAACCCTCTAGAGCTCACAGTCGGATTTTTTTTTCCTTGTGAAATCTCGACGTCACCTGGACCGTCCATCCAGAAACACGTGGCGAGATCGTATTTCATCGCAAAATCGCGAGTTGGACGAGCAAAGGAAACTGCTCTCCACAAATTCCGATACACGATATCGCGATATCCCGAGAAGGTTTCTGAGCCGTCCATCTCAGAGGACAGGTGGCATCAGTTCAACGAATCATCAAATCGGCATTCGAGGTTTCACAGTGTCAAAGAAATTTGACATCGCAACTCGCGAAATCGCGATACACGATATAGCGATACGATCTGAGCCGTCCGTTTGTCAGGACACGTGGCGAACATCGCAGCGCCCGTCGACATTTCGGCATTCGGGGTTTCAAAGTGTCAAAGAAACTTGACATCGCAACTCGTGAAATCGCGATACGCGAAATCCCGATAAGATCTTAGCCGTCCATTTTGGCCGAACACGTGGCGGACATCGAGGCCACTATCGGCATTCGGGGTTTCACGTTGACAGAGATCTGGAGAATCGCAAGTCGTGATATCCAGAGGACGCATCAGGACCGTCAATCTATCCTGGACACATGGCGTAAATCCGAGGACTCGAAAAAGTTCCGAAAAGAAACACGCCATCGGCAAATCGGGGTTCGGGAAATCGCGAAACCTGAGAACAAGTGATCGGGTTTCTTTCCAGTGAAATCCCCGAGGCAAATCTAGCCGTCCATCTATTCAGGACGCGTGGTAGAGATCGAGGCTTTCAGGAAAAAATCCCGATAAGCGACTTCATCGGCATATCGGGATTCGACATTTAGCGGATCCTGGAGACAAGAGGTCCGAGACACATCATATCGTGAAATCGCGAGGACAGATCACGACCGTCCGTTTGCTGGGACACGTGGCAGACATCAACGAAATCGGGAAAAGTCTCGATAGGACAATGCCATCGGAAAATCGGCGATCGCGGATTCGAGGAGTCAGAAACCCTCGACATCAAAAATCGCGAAATCCCGATTTGCGATATCCCGATACGATATGGACCGTCCGATCACAGCAGATCTGGACCGTTGAAAAGTTGAAAGGTGATTTTTCGCGTTTCGGCATTTTGCAAGGCAAGGAATGGGTAAAGCCCATAGTGCTTTAAAAGAAAGGCGTGTGGTCACATTGCGAGGAGACCTAGGGCCATCTAAAGCCCGATAATCTCCCATCGGCCATCGACAAATCGACGTTTCTGAGATAGGAGGTAAATACGAATTTTTCCCTCTATTTTTTTCAGCATTTATTTTAATGGCGTCGACCAGCAATCTCGGCCCAAATCAGGGTCCGATTCTTTTGGGAAAGAATTATGAATTCTAGTCTCTTCGAATGAGGTCGTTCCTGCAAGCACAAGAGTGCTGGGAACCAGTGGATCTCGGCTATGTAGAACCAGATCCATCCGCCCTCACTGCCATGACAAATGCCCAGAGAATTGCTCAGGCAACTCTGAGGACCAAGGAAAATAAAGCAAAATTCTGGATACAGAATTCTGTGGATGATTCAATTTTTTCGAAAATCACAGGCGCTGGTACTTCCAAACAGGCCTGGGACATCCTCAAAATGTCCTACCAAGGAAATGACAGGGTAAAAACAGTTAAACTGCAGTCCTTGTGGACACAATTCGAGACTCTCAGGATGTCAGAGTCTGAAACTGT
>ML799069.1:144989-168407 GCA_009831015.1 Picea engelmannii | reverse complement strand
TAGCACAATTTACAGAAGCCTCTTTGGCTTTTCCTCGAAACACCACACATTCGATATGTATTTTCCTGTTCTGTTTTCTAAATTTAATGGACAACCTCGCCCTATGAGATTTCAGTAATATTCCAGTAATTTACCAAGTTCTTAACAGGCTTCTGTTCCTTGAGTTCGACAACAGCGTGCTTATCAATATCAACTCCAACAACAAGGAAAGGATACTTTATGTTTGTCGAATAATCAAGTGTTCATTTCATTTAATAGAACCATGTGATTTGTTCACTTTTCATTAATAGTTTTTGTCCATGCTTTATTCCATTTTAAAGCAAAAAATAGTAATATAATACAATGATCATAAAAGATCTTGGCCATAATAATCTGACTCTATTAGATAAGAAAACAATGAGGCAACTCCTCAGTTAGTGGTCGAAACAAATCGAGACAATCTGGGATAAACCAATTGGATTATTAAAATACATTAAAATATCACTTAGATCATCCAATTTGAAGGTGTGATTGTGAGTATTATTAAAATCTATTAAATATCACGTAGATCATATGATTTGAAAAGTTTAAGTGTTAGAGTTATTGTGTAAGGTGAAAGAAAAAATTATTATTATATTAAAAGAAGATTTAAAATTTGCTTTCTGCTTTATTTGTTATTTATAATGTATAATTTTATTTTGTTATTCATAAAGTATAACTATAACTATGAAAGTTTTGTTGATTGTGCTTTTCCAGTATTAAAAATATAACAAAATTATCTTAGTATGTAAAAAAAATATATTATTATAAAATGTAAAAGAAAATGTTATAGATTTAAAACTTATTTTTATTTTATATATATATATATATATATATATATATATATATATATATATATATATATATATATATATATATATATATATATATATATATATATATATATATATATATATAATTTTTTTGTTTGAATAAGTAGAAACCAAAATATTAAAACATATTATAGTATATATTTTAATAATTTTTATTGGTTCTCCAAAAAAGAGAAGACTATATATATATACAAATTTTGGTGTTTTAGAAAAACAATATAATATAATAAAATACAAAAAAATTTGTATTATTAAAATTACATGAAATCACAAAACATATTTTAATAATTTTTATTGGTTCTCCAAAAAAAGAGAAGACTATATATATATACAAATTTTGGTGTTTTAGAGAAACAATATAATATAATAAAATACAAAATTTTGTATTATTAAAATTACATGAAATCACAAAACCATCAAAATTATGGTATTTATGAAATTAGTTAAATTTTACATATTAAGTTACAATTAAATTATTTATACTTGGTTTATATGGCTTTTTAAAAAAGAGAAGGAAACACATATATATATACAAATTTTGGTGTTCTAAAGTCACAATATAGAATAATAAAATACAATTCTAGAATCACTTGCACTAAACTCAATTGACAATTGTCATTCAACATTATCTAGTATTTCTTTTATTAGTTTTCATTGATCCTTTCAATATCTTTTATAAGAAAATATTGATTGAAACATGATGCAAATTGTTTCTATTTTTGTAGGGTTGGTTGTTAAAAATGCATAGAACTAAAAAAAATTGGACCATACCACCTATATGCTTGTATGCAATGGAACTATGAAGAAGAACAACAAAAAACAAATTGGAAACAAATTAAAAAATTTATTGAATAATTGTCTTAATTATTTTATTGTTTGTGTTGATTTTTTTGAGAATTAGTATGTTGTATGTGATGCAAGAGAATCTATCACTAGAAAAACCAAAGGAAATTTCAAAGGAAAAACTTATAGAGAAAGAAACTTATCCTATGATTCTTGTCTTTGAGGAATGGAATTTAAAGTTTTTCCATGGGTTGAAGGAGGTCGAGATGACATTTGAGTGGGACAAGGTTGAGACGACATTTTAGTGACATCAGGGGGGGATAGGATCGAAGCCATGGGAGTCATTTTATCTATGATATATCAACAAACTAAAGTACATACCAATATTTTTAGGAGGGATGCACACAATTTCCACTTAAAATCTCGATCACCATCGAACTTGAGGAGAGACCAATGAAAAATATTACTAGTAGAGATTGTACAAATATGGGGCATACCAAGCGAGAGGCCCTCAAAATTCCAATAAATATATGATGGGAGAGGATCGGTGGTTTTCATTACAGGTAACCCTCTAGAACCTTGAGAGCATTAAGGGACATTTGAACTTTGGCCACATCAACAACATACAAGATATATTAGCAATGTATACTATGAATATCAATATGGATCCCACATCAAATTTTCACATGTGGAATGAAATGTCCAAGACATTGAGACAATTAGATGATTTGGTTGTGAGAGTTAAAGAATTTGAGCAATTGGATTAGTGGAGAAAAAATATTGATAAAGAGGAGATAACAGTTATGGGACACAAGAATAACTAGATTGAACAACCAATAGAAAGGGTTTGATTCTAAGAGCCCTAAAAGAATTATTAATACTATTAGAGAGTAGAAGCATTAAATTGTACAGGTATTCATGTATTGTAAATTATATTCTTAATAAAGTGAGTAGAGCATGTTCATGGCCACCCCATTGAAAATATTTCGACCATCATTTTCGTGTGAACGCCCATCAACAAGTGTTTGTTCTACTAGAGGGATGTAACATCCTCATGAAACTTGAGGAGACCAAAATTTCTCAAAATGACATGATTCTATGATGTAGTAGTGTGAGGGTACATGTCCCTCTCCCTCTCTTGATCCCCGCATTCTCTTATGAATTTGTACATATCGACCCACTATCAATGCTACCTTCATTATCATTATCTTTGATTCAAATACAAATTTCACTAGGCATGTGTGTGCGCGCACACACACATAGACATAAAACCTAAACAATATATACTAAATTGTCATTTGTAATATTCATTAAAAATTGAAATTATATGAAAGGATCTCAAGAATTATTAAATCTTGGAAAGTTCAATGGCTATGGTAGTATATAATGGTTAATATGGGGCATACCAAGTAAGAGGCCCCCAAAAGTACAATCAATGTTTGATGGGAGAGGATCGATGGTTCACATTGCAAGTAACCCTTTAGAGGCTTGAGAGAATTGAAGTACATTTGGCCTTTCGACACATCAACAAAGTACAAGGTAGCTTAAGAAATGTATGCTATGAAAATCCATAGGGATCCCACACCAAATTTTCACGTGTGGGATGAAATGTCGAAGAAGTTGAAACAATTGGATTATTTGGTTGTGAATGTTGATGAATTTTAGCAATTGGATTAAATTGGAGAACACAAAGTGATAGAAACGAGATAATAGTTATGGGACATGAGAATAACTAGATTGAAGAACCAATAGAAAGAGGTTCAGTTCTAAGAGCTCTAAAAGAATAAGACTAGAGAGTAGAAGAATAAAGTTGTAGAGATATTAATGTATTTTAAATTATACTCTTAATAAAATGAGTAGAGCTATTTTGGGGATCTCTCATTTAATTGTTTGTGTGTGTTGCTATGTTTTATTTCTTTATTCATAAGTGATATTGTGGGTTGCATGCCATTGAAACCTTGAAGGATGAAGTTATATAAAGGGAAAATCAAAATTTCTTATAAGGTTGTAGTCTCAAGAATAGATTTCTTATAAGGTTGTAATCTCAAAAATACCCAATCACCCTCCTCAAGTTATCTTTCACTTCAATGTTAATTTGTTTGTTGCTTCATCCTATTTTGTGACATTTGAAGGTTTTCCTTAATAATTGTCAAACGTTCTTTAGTATTCTCCATATGTGACTCTATTGCATGTAGTTTGGACTTGTCCTGCAAAAAGTATGAGATACTAGCAACCTCATATCCATAAATGGCTTCAAATGGTGACATCTTAGTAGATGTGTGATAGGTAGTATTATACCACCATTCCGCTAAAGGAAGCCACTTTACCCATTGAGAATAACAATGTAGATAACCCTCTAAACATTTGTTAACAATTTATGTTTGACAATGTATTTGTGAATGATATGTTGAACTCATAGCTAGCATTGTTCCACTCATCTTCCATAAATATTTTGTGAATTTTGGATCTTCATCACTTACTATTACTTTAGGAAATCCATGAAGTCTATGAATTTCTCTCATGAACACTTATGCCACTTGAATTTCCATATATGTACTTTGAATTTCATAAAATGTGCATATGTTGTGAGTCTATCCACTACCACAAAAATGGCATTCTTGCCTTCTGATTTTAGTAAACCTGTAATGAAATCCATCGATATCTCTTCCCATCTTTGATTAGGTATATGTAAAGGCTCAATTAAACCTGGAGCTTTTACTATCTCTCCTTTATTTATCTGGGAAACTTTACATTCTCTTACAATTTTTTGCATATCTTTCTTCATTCCTTCCCAAAAAAATCCTTTTTGATCCTTTGATATGTTTAAAGGAACCATGAATGTCCTACCATCATAGATTCATGAGGCTCTGTTGATATTTATTGCTTAAACTTTGATTGAGGGAACAAAAATATTCTACCCTTATAACAAAGGATATCTCTCTTCCACTCCCAATGTCTATCTAGTAGTATTGTCATTTTTCCATTCTTGGTGAGCTTCTTCCAACCACACAAAAATGGAAGATGTAATGGAATATTAACTCGAGGCTTATTCTATTCTAGAAAGGGAATTTGATACTGCATTATCCTTCCCCTTTTTGTACATTATTTCAAAATCAAACCCTTGCATTTTTGCTACCCGTTTTTGTTTCTTTTTTTATGACAATATTTTCTCCAAAAAGTAATTTAGGCTATCATGGTCTATCTTGACTTTAAAATGTCTCCCAATGAGATATTGTCACCATTTTTTTATTACATGTAAAATTGTTTCCATTTATTTTTCATATGTATACTTCACCAAGTAATTTCCCTTGAATTGTTTACTTTCAAATGCCAATAGTCTCCCTTCTTGCAACAATTCTACTCCAATTCTTTTTCATGGTGCATCATCAACTATGAATGTTTTACCAAAAGAAGGTGTTTCCAATACTAGTGTAGAAGACATGGAATCCTTTAAGAGTGAGAATTCCAAGGTGGCATATTCCTTCCATACAAATGAATTTTTCTTCAAGAGAGATGTGAGTGGGCCTGCAATGCAAGCATAATTCTTAACAAATTTATGATAATATCCTACAAGACACAAAAATCCTCTAAGACTCTAGATGTTATTAGGATTAGGGCATTTTGTAATAGCTTGAATATTTTGAGGGTCCATCTTAACCACTTCCCTTGAAACAATATGGCCCAAATACTCTACTTCTTATTTCCCCAAAGAACATTTGGATCTTTTTACATATAATTGGTTATTCTACAAAATTTGTAGGACTTTATCCAGATGTTTAATGTGGTATTCCTATAATTTTATATAGATAAGTATATCATCAAAGAAAACCAACACAATATTTCTAAGTTGGGGTTGAAATTTTTTGTTCATAAGGATTTGAAAAGTAGAAGGAGAATTAGTTAACCCAAAAGGCATGACCAAGAACTCATATTGCTCTTCATGTGTTCTGAATATTGTTTAGGGAATATCTTGTTTTTATAATATGATTTGGTGGTATCCTAATTTAAGATCTAACTTTGTAAAATAAGTCACTCCATGAAGCTCATCTAATATATCATCAATATTTGGAATAGGGAATTTATCCTTGATGGCGATTTTTTTTAGATCTCTATAATCATGACACATCCTCCAAGAATTATCTTTTTTTTCTCACCATAACTACTAGAGAAGAAAATGAACTCCTTCTTGGTTAAATAATACCTAAATCTAGCATGTCTTGTACCATTTTCTCAATCTCCCCCTTTTGTTGATGGGGATATTTACAAGGCCTTTTATTAGGAGTACTTTTGGGTATTAGTTCAATTTGATGTTCATGATCTCTAGATGGAGGTATACCTTTAGGAATTGCTTGGAAGATATTATGGTTCTTTTCAAAGGTGCACTTTAATTCCTTTGGAATATTTTCATATTCTTGCTTTACTTCCATAGAATAAATTCTAACCACAACTCCCCTACTGCCCTTTTTAAAGATCTTTTCCATTATATGAGAGTTGATGCCCTAAGAAGGTGCATATTTTAACCCTTTGAGTTCATATTGACTTCCTTCCAATTAAAATCTCATGAATAATTCCTTATAGTTTGTAGAAATGATACCTAATGTTCTCAAACATTAAATCCCTAGAATAACATCTATCCCTCCAATGTTAATGGGATACATTGGGATTTCTGAGTTACATTCTCCCATACTAAGTTTAATTTTGTGGAATTTTCCTCCACAATCAATACTACCACCATTAGCAATTAAAACTTGAAAATTTGTCACTAGATACACAAAACAATTGAGGCTCTTTACTAATATTTTATCAATGTGTTAGAAAAACAGGATCACGGAGCAATAAAATAAAACTATTACACATCAAAATCACTCACTCCAATGATGACCTATTGTCATCATTACCAGTGTTGCAAGTGTCGCAAGTCTCACAATCATCATACTGTCATCTTTCCTATGTCGTGTCTCGAACGAAATTACAAGAACACTTAAAGACACCTTCAAAGACTACTTTAAGAAGGAGAAATCACTTGACAAAGAGTACAAATATTTTACCATTTAACAGACCACTTAAAAGTCATTTTTGGAGGGAAACACTCCCCTACCCACTGTCAGGGAGTGCTAGCGCTCCTTTCCCTTCTTTGGGGGAGTGTTGCAGTGCTTTGTGCCCCATTCTGAGGGAGTGTTGGCCTGTTTGAGGAAATCTTGGGTTGTTGAGGAAAATCAGGAAAAAATCCCCTTCATCTCTGGAGTTGGTTTGATTCGAATCTAAGGTCAAGGCTTGATCTTAGGGAGGATCCACTACTGAAGGAGAAAGATATTCAACCTATCCCAAGAATGTCTAAGATGGTTAGGCCTCTCCAAGGCTATATAAGGAGGCCTCCCCATGGTGAAAGGAGGAGAAATTGAAGGTATCAAACTTATGATCTCATAAGGAAGATAATCAGTGAAGCATAGTCATTATGCTTGTGGATCATTTGAGAAAAGGATTTGGACAAAGAGATCTTGGTGAGGCTATTGCATCTGCATCTACAGTTGTAATCACTTTGCTTTGTTTTCATTAATATATATGTGCTTAGCCTGTTTCCTTCAAGATTATGTGTATCTACATGAACTTGTCTTTAATTGATAGATCTAGTTTCAAGCTAATCATAGTAGAATAGGAAGCATGTTTTGTCTTTGACTGTATTGCAGGACTTATTGAAGAGCTTGGAGATTAGAGCTCAACTTGGACTGGATGAGGACAAACATCATAAAAAGGTACATCTTCCTCCTCTTCTCTATATATTAGTTTAGATAGGTTTAAAGGGATGGAAGTGATCAACATTAGCACCTTTCTGTCTTGGTCTTAGGAGTCTATAGCCCAAGAGGGTATTCACCTGTCCGTAGGGGGATTTCCCTGTAACAGAAATCGGCGACTCCACTGGGGATTGCCCCCCAAAGTGTGAAGTTAGAAGACAAAAACTGATGACTGAAGTACTTTGTAGACTTTTTCGAGCAAGGGTATGGACTCAAAGAACCTGGTAGAATCTGCACACAACCATCAAACAAAATATTATGATATGTTTCAAACCCAAGGTAGGCATACCTATGCTTGAGAGATAAATACTTTCAAGGTATGGCCACCATAAGATACACTGCAGATCCATAATTATATTGACAAAAAGAGTATACCCACTGAAGATACAATGTGGATCTATACTTCCATCACATGAACTGATCGTAGCCACGAAAAATACACAGTGGAGCTACGAGATGACAAGACATAGCCATGGACCAATACAAAGTGGATCTATGTGACAGTATATGTGTCAATATTCAAGAGAAACTCCATCACAACCTGGGTAAAGTACATATCAGAGTGATCACTCAACCCAGGGTCTTCTTACCGATCCCAATGTAGTACGAATCTAACCATGTGAATAGATGGCATGATGTCGAACATGGCAGAAACCACTTGATTATTGGTCAATGAGGTAAACCGTTAACAAGTGCGATGGAAATCACCATTGATGTCAATGATTCCCAAGGTACCCTAGTACATTCCAGGGAATGTGAATAGAGGAGTTGAATTCGAACATCCATGGAATCATCTGATCAGAGGTCAATGATGTAAACCCACTGTCGGATGCGAGGAGGCCTACCATTGAGGCATGCAGGTCCCAAGGCACTAACTAGTTTCTAGGTCTAGTTTCTGGATAATGTGTTGAAGTCGACAAGAACAGACTCGTCAAAGGAGGGCCTTGATGTATCCCCCATCAACGAAACGAAACAAACACAGATATGTAAATCGGTGGATCAAATGAACATGGATCGACACGGGTATTGAAACATGAAATTTGTGATGGTTGATTCTCAAGGTTGATACTTCCCTTGAACACTGAGGCACAATAGTATAAACATGAAATGGACCAAAACACAATAATGCAATGGATATTGTGACTTTCATCGGGTGACCCAAAGGAGTAAGAAAACGTAGAGGATTGGTTCAGTGCAGAGGTTCAATGGATTAAAATGAGTGCAAAGACAAAGTGTCATGTTCAAGGGCGACTGTAAGAGTGACTGGTGATGTTTTCAAAAACTGGTTGGCTTGCTTCCTTCAAATTTTCCCCCCATCCAGATAGGTGAGTACTTTTTAATTTTAACGAGCTCGAGGAGGGTAACACATTCTCGATATATCTCACCTTTGGTAAGTCCCTCTTCCTTTGTTTAACGAATTGGAAGAAGTAAGGTTTCGGTCTCGTATAGGCCCTTCAATGTATGATTGTTTAACAAGTCCAGAGAAGGTAAACTTGGTGATTTTTCATGTTTAGAGTCTGAAAAGAACTTAAAGACGACTCCAGTGTTGTCATTTTTCATAATATTAGTCTCGCGAGGCCAAAAAAGAGATAAATTATCACTCGAAAGACGCCCTTTCAAACCTTTTAATGAGTGGGAAAGGAAGCAATATCACTTGGCAATCTTTTCACGTTTAGAGAGTCTGAAAAGAGCTTAAAGATGACTCTAGGGGGTTCCTTTTTTGTGTATCCATGAGAGTCTGAAAAAGAGATAAAAGGTTACTTGGTGCGTTCTCATTTTTTTTCGAGCATAAGAATGAATGAAAGACCATGCTCGTTAATGTGACAAGATAAAAAAAAATCGAACAAAACTACTATGAAACCTGCCAATAATGAAAAAAGTGCACACCAGGGTATTAATAATGCCTCCAAAATATTTCTCAAAATCCAAAATAACTATGTTTTTGGAAAAAATTAAATTTTATAATAGTAATATGGGGTAAAAATGTCTTTTACCATTTCATTTGTGCAAAGATTTTTAGCAGTGGAGAAATTGAGTTTTGGAGGGTGATTCTTGCATTCATTGGTGCCGGAGCTACGATCATCTATTTTTGTTTCCGTCTAGATCAGGTTGGTCCTCTTCTTCCTTCCTTTAATTTGCATGGTTTACATTTTATTCTTAGGCAATTTTTGGGCTTTAAAAATGATGCCCTGGGAGGTCTCAAGCGCCCAAAAGGGCTCGACGCTCCCCTAGGGTGCTAGGGGGAGTGCTACTCGATTTTCCAACACCCCCCCAAGCCTAGTGAAGGTGCGCTAGCACTAAGTTGAAGGAGTGAGGGGGGCGCTGCCCGAAATGCACAAGAAAGCCCAAAAAAACCTTGGCTCTCCCCTAAAAGGTTAGGGGGAGCGTTATGCAAAATGATAATTCCCTGGTGAGCCTTTTATGGGAGCATTGGAACTATGATGGGAGTTTAAAGGGAGCACTGGCGTCATAAACAAAAAAAAATGTTTTTTAAGTTTTTATTGCCCAAAATTTTGTCAATGTAGCATGACTAATGACTTTTGATTGATGATGATTGTAGGTAAATTTGTAAAAAGTCATGATCGAGTGGAAAGAAAGAGAGCATGAGCTCAATGATGTGGCTACCTTACAAAACCCCTGATCAAAGATCGCATTGAGGAATTGTGGTCTCCTCAAGTTCTTTAAAATGCAAAAGATGAAGAAAGAAGTTCTTCTTCTCGAGTACATGATCGGGTTGTGGAATGTTGCGGAGCAGGGGTTCCAAATTGGGATGCAGCTTCTTACCATTAAGTTGGAGGATCTGTATTTCTTGATCGACCTCTCAAAGAGAGGGGCCCATGTTATTTTATCCGGACAGAGGGCACTTCCCATGCCTGTAGAAGAGTACTTGGCAAATCATTGTGTCCCAGGATCGAGATTGATGGGAGGTAGGATCGCAATAAAAGACATCAGGGATCTACCTCTTCGATCTATTCTATTTTCCATTACAAGTATAGCGGGTAGTACCAGCTCCCACTTTGTTTTGAGATCACAGGTGGCCTATGGATTACAGTGTCTGGAACCAACTCTATTTAACTGGAGTGCGGGATTCCTTCAAAATCTGAAGTAGCATATTTTGAGATACAGACAAGGGCAGTAGAAGAAGTTTGGATGCAGTTCATTTCTGGTTTCATTTTTCCTAGAACGCATTCCTTATATGCAACCACAGATTGCATTAGCAGTACGACCAGTGGGAGAACCACGTATGGAACGTTGGACGAGTCTGTCCCCGAGGCTAGGACCAGAGTCAGAGTTCAGGTTCACAGGTGACTTCTTCACTTGGCTAAGATGTCGATTGATCATGATAGAATATTTCCCATACACTGAAGTGGATTTCCGGGGGAGCATGGACCTGGTTCTTCCAGATGGGGTGGACAGGGACACCTTAGGTGTTGGTTGTGGAGCCTGATTATCTTCCTGATTCAGAGGTCTTTTGTTTTCATCCATGTGTGTACCCCATGAATAGTTTACACCCTAGAAGTATGTACACTCTTCCACGCAAGGAAGTGCATAGGGGGGTTACCCCCTCTGCGGGGTTCGGGGGTGAATCCCCCGAAAGAAAAATTGCCTCGTAAATGTATATTGTAATTTCATTGTAAATTTGGACCGTTCATTTTAAAGTCGCAGATCTAACAATAGAAATTATGTTAGGTTTTTTTTCCCTAGAAGACAACCCTCTGTTATGAGGGAAATGTATTGCAGCTATGCATGATGGCGAATATTGCATTATGAGATAGGATACTGTGAGAGAAAGAAGAGGAAGTTACAACGGGTTTGTTGTAGGTTGTATCCCTTCATTTGTTGGATAATAATAAAGGAAGGACCTGGCAATTTCTCTTTGGATGTATCCCACACTGGGTGAACCACGTATATATGTGTCTCTATTGTATTGTGTATCTTTTGTGTTTTATTTCCGCATTTGTTTTATTTTATTTCTCTGCGATGTTGTTTTTCTAACAACAGGTGAGAAACCAAAAATAATCTTGTCAAGTGTTTTTTGATTTAAAAAAAATATATTATTTTTTTGGGTATGTAGAAGAGTTTTTAACAGACGTATTATTTCATCATGTAGATGGGGGAGCAACACTTTCGGCAGAGATATCGGCATTGGGGCATCGTGGAGATGCTCAGATAATAGTGGATCATGAGGTAGCGATAGGGGGACTCTGAGATGTCAAAAGAAACCTCCAAGGTCTCATGATGGGTGTCCCTCCTCTTAGGAGGCGAGATGTGCCCTTACATCTATAGAGACACACCATGGGAGTTCTTGAGAGTCTAAACTCTTTACTGAGATGAGTATCATGCGCACTAGTGTGCTACTTAGAGCACAATGTGATGCAGGGAGATTAGAATCTTCCTGATTATTTGTATATTATGTATGACGATGTTTATGGGTGTGAGGACCCAACATTTTTCCCTTTTATGCACTTTTTGATGTAATCAAACATTTTCTATCACGTAATATATATATATACATACTTGATTTTTACAGTGCCAAATGATGTTTGCAAATAATGATATCTTTATGTGATGCATTTTAATTTACATGTGATGTATGATTTATTTCCTTTATGAATCCTCATCTATGTGTGAGATACTAATCCATGATGTAATTGGCTAATGAATCTGAACTAGTATTGAGTTCTCTTGGTATATGTCTATATTCGATAAATTCAAACATTCTTTCAAGATGACGGACTCATAGGTGGAGACGTAATAGGATAGGATTGTGAATAGCATAGATTCGATTAAGTTGACAAACCACGAGTTGAGAGTCCAAGTTAATGATCATATGAGAAATACCTAGGGAATAGGATTCGGTTAAAAGTCTGATGACAACATGATATTATGCCATGTTGTTAGTTGTTGATCCTAAGAAAATACCTCCTGAAAACACCAACTCATCAGAGTGGTAAATGACCCAAGATGAAGAAGCAATGTTCTGGGTGTGTCGACTAGTACCATCCGCAAACCTGACAAATATAGGAAATGAAGATTTCATATGTGCACGCAAACACAAGACACAGTATGAGTGGCTAAGGAAAAACTCATGCACGTAAGAGAAAAAGAAACACCAAACTAAAAATACAATAGTGTACAAAGCATGCATTCTAGATGTTCTAGGCATAGTAATTCTTTAAGGTAAAGCTCGTTTCGGGGCTCACCCAGGGAGATTCCATCGTAGTCAATTAGCTCGTAGGAGCCTCTATGTAAAACATGTTTCATGATGTATGGAACATTCCATAGAGGTTCTAACTTGTATGTCCCTAACTTATCACGATCTTGGTCATAAACGAGGACTAGGTCTCCTTCTGCAAAAGTACGAGGGTGGACGGACTTATCATATTGACTCTTGATCCTCTTTTGATGTGTCTCGTTAACGAGAGCAGCATCATGACGTGTTTCATCCAACCTGGTCAGATGTAGGAAAATTTCTTCTTCAGCAAAAGTATGGGGCAGGAGTTCTACTTTAAGTTTCAACGAGGGAATTTCACACTTGATTGGTAATACAACTTCTATGCCATATACTATCTGGAAAGGAGTGAATCCAGTAGTACTATTCACTGAGGTATGGTAAGCCCGTAGAGTGGAGAAAAGTTGTATATTCCAAGATGTTTTTTTTTTCCCTACCATACATTTAATCATGGTTTTAAGGACCTTGTTGATAGCTTCAACTTGTCCATTTGCTTGAGGATAGTACGGGGATGAGTTCTCATGGAGAAAACTCAACTTGGCATGCAACTCACTCATCATATGGTTTTGAAAGTGTGAACCATGATCAATGACAATGGCTTGTGGAACACCAAAGTGAGTGATGATGTGGTTGAAGAAGAAAAGGGTTGCAGTACGACCATCATTCAGAAAGGTAGGCATAGCCTCAACCCATTTTGTGAAGTAATCGACGACAACGATGATATAACTATGTCCCCGGACCAAGGTAGGATTACACTTCATGAAATCAATGCCCCATTTGGCAAAGGGGCCGAAGGAAATAATGGGATGCAGCACAGCGGGGTGGGTGTGTGCCTTTTTATGAAAAACTTGGTAGGGTGGGAATTTTTTGACTGCCTCAATACAATCTTTGAAAATAGAGGACCAAAAGTAGTCGGCACGTAAAAAAAATTGAGTTGTAGCCATCCCAGAAAGGTGACCCCCACATGCTCCAAGGTGACAGTCGATAAGGACGCGTTTATCCTCTTCATGAGTCAAACATCGTCACAGGATAGTATCAATACCATGGTGATACAAAGTGTCGTCGATGATAAGGTATCATCGACAATGGTGACAAATATGATGACGTGCTTCATGAGATATATTGGGATGAAAATGTTGGGTCTGGAGATAAAGGAGGATATATCCATACCAAGGATCAGACGTGCTGATGAGGAACAGAGTTTCATCGAGGAGAGAATCTTTGGGCTCAGTATCTTCATCAACATGGGGAAGGTCGCAGATAAGTTTTGCAAACACCAAGGATTTTTTGGCGTTGGACTTAGCAAATTCAAGATCGAATTCCTGAAGGATGATGATCCATTTGGAATATTTTATCCCAAGAACTTGACGTGTGAGAACATGACACATGGGGTTTGAGTCCATGATAAATGTGGTAGTGTGTAGCAAGATGTAATGGCGAAATCTCTGGACAACGATGACGACTGCCAAAGCCAACTTCTCAACATGCGAATATCGGAGTTCGGGACCGAATAGACTTTTTTTTATATAATATATCACATGTTCTTCACCGTTGGGGTCCTCTTGAACTAACACCATAGCAATAGTGGAAGTAGAGGCTACTAAGTAATGGATGTAGTCCTTCGTATAATTGGGAGGATGCAATAGATGTGTGTTGGTCAATGCATGCTTAAGAGCATCAAAAGATCATTGAGCAGTTTCATCCCAGATGAAAGGAGTGTCTTTCTGAAACAATCGCATAAATCCTTTGGTAATCTCAGCATAGTTATGTATTAAACGTCGAAGAAAGTTTGTTTTCCCCTGCAAACTTTGGATTTGGGTCAAATTATTAGGTGGCGGTAAAGAAAGAATAGCTTTAATATTTAAGGGATCCACCCGAATTCCATATTTGGAGACATCGAAACCGAGGAGTTGACCTGATTCGATAGCAAAGATACACTTATGTGGGTTCAAACGAATATGGTAGAACTGACATCAAATAAAAATAGCCTGTACATGACCAATATGGTATGATCGACTGGATGAGTGGGCAGGTAAATCGTTGAGGTAAAGTTCTGCAATATGTTTGATATTGTGTAAAGCATATGACATGGCCCGTTGGAATGTAGCACCAGCGTGTTTTAGGCCAAACGGTAGTTTCCTATAGGAAAAAGTCCCCCACGGGTAGATGAAGGTTGTCTTATGTTGATCAGCAGGTAAAATGACAATCTGGTTGTACCCTGAGAAACCATCCATGAAAGATAAAATCATGCTACCAGCACAATTATCAATGATCTGGTCAATGAAGGATGTAGGGTAATTGTCTTTTAGACAAGCCTTATTGAGGTCCCTATAATCAACGCAGACACGAATGGTCCCTTGTTTCTTAGCGATCGGAAAAATGTTAGAAACCCATTCTATCAAGGGGACAGGATAGATGAAGCCATATTTCAACAGTTTCTCAACTTCTACCTTTATAGCCGGAGTTTTCTTAGGATGAACCGAGCGAAGTTTCTGTCGAACAGGTTTAATGCTTGGGTAAGTTTTAATTTCATGCACAACGATCGACGGGTCGATCCCTGGCATTTCCTCATAGATCCAAGCAAAGACATCGTGAAATTCTTTGAATAAGGCGGTATAAGAGACCACCTCCTCGGACAAACAATTAGCACCGAGATTAATATTTTCCACGACACCTTCTTTGATCAAAATATCAATAATGACCGTGGAAGAAATGTTGCCTAAGTTCCCCTCGGAAATAGTATCATGGGTAAGTATAGGAGATTGTGGAGAATCAACAACATCGGGAGGAAAGATAGAGTGCATATCTTCCTAGATTTCTTTGAGACGTGGAAGAAAAGAAGATTGATGGTGGTTATCATCCCAAGGCACTTCGTCAATGCTAAGCATTTCCATAATAGATTCGTCGAAAGGAAAAATTTGGGAAATGTAGTCAATAACAGAAGATAAGGGGTTCAACCAAGACAACATCGAGTAGGTGTCGGGTGCCAATAGATGTTGGTCATCCGAGGAGGGAGAGGAGGATTGGATAGTAGCATATGATGCCTCGGTTAGACTAAGTGGCATGGCGTCACCTAGTGCATCAAATTCCAAAGGACTAGGTACAATCCAAGGGTCAGATGATTCCAAATATTGATAAGTCGTAGTCGAAATCATATTTATGGTGGCAATATGATGTGTGGTAGGTGGAATTGGTGTAGGGAAGGTACCCATAAGGCTAGAATATTTCAACAAGACAACACCAACACTTTCATATGTGATCTTGTGATCTCCCAAGAAAGGAATATTGTTGGTAGCGGGAGCGCGAGCATCAAGTGTACAGAAATCTAACCGATCGATAGTGACAATTTTTCCTTGATGAGTAAATTGTACACATCGAAACACTGATGAAGCAACGACATTCATAGCATAAAACCAACTTCTTTCGAGTAACAAGTTGTAATCGAGGGGAGCATCGACCACCTCGATGTCAACAGAGACGGTTTTTCTGCCCAACTGAATGGCTAAGGACTGTAAAAGTCCGTGAGGATGAAAACCGTGCCCATCGAATGCACATAACATCGTAGGGGATTTGTTAAGTGCGGGTGATTTTAATCCTTTCCAACAGGATAAAGACATGACACAAGTAGAGGCCCCCTCATCTAAGATAGTACGGTGGATTTGTTGATTGTGAACAACAACATCAATTTGAAAATCTAGTTGGTGAGAGAGACGGGACTTAAAATTATCCAAGTTAAATGTGATATTTTTTATGACTCAGGATCAAAAGCGCCAATAGCATCCAAGATCATTCTACGTTGACTTGGGAAGTGTTGTAGAACTTCTAACACTGACATAGCACATGGTGCTTGGGCCAAATCTTCAACAATGTTGTAGTTTTGGGTGGCGTGTGAACTAGGATTAAAAGTAGATTTACGGATAGTTCTCTTGGGAGGGCGTAATATAGAGTCGAATGCAGGTTACAAGGAAATCCCCCTGGTCCTCTTCCAATCCACAATGGGATTTCTCTGTAACAAAGACAAATGCGGAAATAAAACACAAAAGATACATAATACAATAGAGACACAGATATAAGTGGTTCACCCAGTGTGGGTTATGTCCACCATAGAAATTGTCAGGTCCTTCCATTATTATTATCCAGTAAATGAAGGGATACAAACTACAACAAACCCACTGTAACTTCCTCTTCTTTCTCTCACAATCTCCTATCTCAGAATACTATATTCGCAATGATCCATAGACACAATACATTTCCCTCATAAAAGTGGGTTTCCTTTTATGGAAAAAAACCTAACATAACTTCTACCATCAGATATGCGACCTTATAATGAACGGTCCAGATTTACAATGAAATTACATTATACATTTACAAGGCAATTTTTCCTTCGGGGGCCTACTTTCCCCCAGACCCCACAGAGGGGGTAACGCCCCTCTACACTCCCCCACGTGGAAGAGTGTACATTATTCTGGGGTCTAAAGTCTTCATGGGGTATAAACATGGTTGAAAACAAACACCTCTGAATCAGGAAGGTAATCAAGCTCCAAAACCAACAATCTCCCACTTGGAGACCAATCTCAACAACTCCACTGCTGTTGTATATGCTAGACTATGATCCTTCTTGGACCTGGAAAATTTATCATCTTCATATTCATTATTGAAGACCAACTGAAACTGAGAAATAACTCAGTTTCTCCCTGGTTACTCCCTTTGTTAACATGTTTGCAGGATTCTGGCTAGTGTGTATATTTTCCAACTTCAAATGTCCATCTTCCAAGATGGATCGTATGAATTGGTACTTGAGTTGTATATTCTTAGTCTTCGAATGGAAGCTTGATTTCTTTGTGAGATGAATGGAACTCTCACTATCACATTTGTTATCACTAAAATATCATCTGCAAATGGTTACAGGAATCTAGCATCTTCAAACAACTATTAGTTCACCCATGGACCAAAATTACCAAAAAATCATTTCCAAAAGGTCCAAAACTATACAACCAGTTATAAAACCAGGATGCGCTATGACTATACAGGGTGCGCGCGCACATGCACCATTAAGAAATGCAGGAAAAGCGCACGATGCACGACTGTGGATGCTAAAATCCACGCACACCTAAGAACGGTGCATTTATGATGTTGGTCGGCCTCCCACCCACTTCTGGTTCAGCTTCCAAGTCAATTTGACATCCAAATCTTGGCTAGATCCGGCTGGGTGGCTGGTCAAAGAACTAAAGGTGCCCTACATAGCCCCTTTTCACACTAAAATCTAGTTGCACAATACCTCAAAGTGGTGCTATAAAACAAGGCCATGGGTGCACTACATCTTCAAGAAATTCATTTGTAAGGTTATTTTGTTGCTATTCTCTTGGGGAAACCTCTTTTCTCATCAAGAACATACTAGCACCATTCCATTTGGGCAGTCCACATCACCTTTTGAGTGGGTTAGCTTGGGATTCTTTCACCATTTCTTTCAAGTTTTCAAGTTGTAAGAAGAGCTCAATCTTGGAGTTCCAAGAGCCCTCCCTTAGAGGAAGAAAGGACCCAAAGTCCCCTTTCTCTTTGGTGTTTTGTTTTCACTAATACAATCCTTTCCATTGGTGACATGAGTCTTGTTTGTTTCTTGTTCTTATGTCCTTATGAACAATAGTTTAATTGTTTTTTTCTTTCCTAGTTTAATTCTTAGCTTAGTCTTTTATGTTTATTCTTCTAACCCTTTCCTTTACTATTTTCTTTCTTAGCTAACCCAACTAAGCTTGTAAGCACCTCTGTTTTGCTCATTTAGGTGACAAAAGAGGCACAATAGATTAGCGACTCCACTGGGGAAAGGTATCAATTTCCTACCCCATTTGGGTTATTTTATCTCTTCTTTTTACTTATTTAACCTGGAAGTACCATAATCGGCCCAATTCAACCTGTAAAACATCAAATTCAAAGATGAATTGAGAGAATTCCATCTGGAATCTTCTTCACGGTCGTGTGACTATTGTGCATGGGTTTATTGGCCCACAAATGCACATCGTGTGCCAAAATCATTGCATTACTCAACGTCTTTTGTGCACCAACGCTCAAAATTCTTTTTCAGTTCGTGCATTGGCACTCGGAGCGCCTTTGTCTTGTCTAAAACCCCTGCACCTATGCAAAAAATCACACATTGTAATCTTTTTTATGATCTGTTGAAGGCCCATAGCCTTCTTAAAGATGATTCCATGCATGTTGTAATCTGCACCACACTTACATTCCCTCTCATATAAAGGGATTAGTCAAAACACATAGGCACTTAGGGGTTAAAAATCATTAATTTTCCTCCTTTTGCTTTTTATTTCGCCACATGGATGGCTTGCTTTGACTAAAAGTTGGAATCATTCTACATCACATATAAAACTTGCATTGGGACTAGAAATTGGATATCAAACGTTGAGTATGATCTTCTCTTGTGCTCCAAAGAAATCTTGAGAATCAGAAAGAGGTTGAAAGACAATTTCATCTCCATTAAAAATATTAAACCTTTAGGAGAGGACAATAGCCCCCTCGGGACTCTTCTTAGTTTATTTTTCAAACACATTTCAAGATTGTAACGGGCCCATACATGCCCACATGCTACAAAGATAGGATAGTGTTGAAATTTACGTTCTTAGATTAAATCACTAGGGAATTTTAAAGTTTTTGTAGTGGGCCCATACATGCCCACATGATCACAATATAGGATAGTTTCAAATCTTTCTTATATTAAATCACATTAGGAAGTTAAAGGAATAGTAAAGGACCCACATGTCCACATGCTAGCTTCCTAGGGACTTTTGAATTCTGCAAGTTTGTACCAATGACATTTAGTTAAATAGGTAATCAAAGACTTGTAAGGACCAAGTGAAGTCCACATGCAGCAAGGTGACACCTAATTCATTAAAAAATTGGCACACTTTCACTCATTCACACACAAAATTCACTGCTCACTCACATAGTTTTCATCTCGAAACGTGGAGGTTGAAGTAAGTTTCCTCCAAAGGGATTCCGAAACACCCCACCCTTTTCTTGACGAAACTATCCACTCCCACTTAATTTAAACGAGATTGGCTCACACCCCCAATATCTCAAACAACCACATCTAAAAAAATTCTAAAAACTCACTAAGTTTTCCTCCAATGGAGGTGCCAGAAGAAATCTTTTAGTCTAGGTAGGATTTCAGGGATAGGCATCCAAATCACTCCCTGTTATTTGGTTCTCACATTTTCAAAACAATAGAAGTTGTCAAATAGGGAATTTTAAATCCTCCAAGTCAAGTATTCATAACACCATAAGGAAGTGAGATACTTGTGAAGGTTTGAAGGCTGAGGTCTGGTTGTTCTATGCGTCCCCCCTTGAGGCACCCACCTCTTGGACGGGATCCAGCCTATGACCCATTTCTTAGGCCGAAAATCTAAATGCCTCACTTTGACCGAGGTACCTAGTGACCAAATTTTAGAACATATACCCAGGTGGCAATTGTGGGCTTCAATTGCACCTTGATCGGATTTTGTGTGGCTATTGGGAAATATCGCCAGTTCTTTCGAGATATGCCCCCTCTACCCCTCATTATAACTGATTTCTTCATCCTTCACTAGTTTCTCTTCTGGTGGTTTCAAACCCCACTATCGATTGCTATTGGAAGGTCCAGTGCTATTTTGAGAGAAAGGACATTACGTATTTTAGGACACGAGCATTTGTTTTCTTTGTTCCCCCACACGGAAAAAATCCACCTATCCACATATATGTTTCTTTATCAAAACACTTTATGTATGATGCCCTTCTGATTACATTTGATTTGGATATATATCGTGCAAAGTTCAAAAATTGCAGCAAAGGATCTTGTTTATTTATTGCTCTCACCACCATTCACACACATTCACTCAGCTATTCGGACATCATAGGGGACCCACAAAACCCCCATCATTCCAGACGCTTTCTAAATCTCCCTCCTATTCTAAGGGGAGTTCCTAGTCTTGCCAACTCATCGGCTCCACCTTCTCAAACTCCTGTGAGTGCCACTGTCTTGGGATCATATTTTCTTGGTTCCACCTTACTTGGGTCCAATTACCAAGGTCCACCTTCCACTCGCTCTCCTTTACATGGAAGTGGGGGGGCAAATTCCTCTCAAGGGGGAGGTACAAACCCACCTAGTCCCCTCCAAGGGTTCGGTACTCAGAACACTCACACTATGGAAGGAACTAATCCTATGCCACCACTCCATATGCCATATTTAGCTTCCCTCAACATACTGGATATAACTAAACTCACCAATGATGCCATATTGCACAACCCCACATGGCCTGCAATGCCTAGCAAACTCCCTTCAGACATCCCCAAGTTTGAAGGAAAAGCAGGAGATGATCTTGCCAACCATATCATGACATTTCACCTATGGTGTTCTTTGAACAACATCATGAACGATTCCATCTGATTGAGGTTATTTCAACGTACACTCACTGGCCCATCTGCCAAATGGCATGTCGAAGATAAATCCAGGTCCCACACGACTTTTGAATCCTTGGCCAAAGCATTTTTAAGCTTCTTTCAGTTACCCATTCGTCATGACAATGTCCTTGAACTACTCTCAGATTTGAAACAAACCGCCTCTACTCATATTGTCGACCGCATCCACAAATGGCATCAGCAATGTAGCCTATGCAAAGTTGACACTACCCCCCAATAGTGTCTCAATTGGTTCCTCAAATCACTTGTTTCCCTCCTTGCTAAAGATGTGTCTGCCACCTTCCCCCAGACTGAAGAAGAATCCATTAGCAAGATCCAACAATTCGAACTCATCTACACCCAGTCTGGATACCTATACATGATACTCCTGGACGCCCCAAGACCCATGCCATTTGACCAAGACAAACCTAGGATGTCTCACTCAGCAAACAGATTGATTGGTAACACTACACACCACAACCCACCACCTCAACAACCACCCATGTATGGCACACCTCAATATCCGTTGGCATATTTTGGAATCCCTTATTATCCTCCTCCCCCTTATCAACAACCATAACCTGTTTCCCTACCTCCACCCATAAGTGGACCCCCGCCATCACCCCTAAACCACCCACCTATTCAAACAAGTGTCGGTACTCCCTCTACCTTGGCCTATACCCTAAGCACTAGTGAAAGCGCCATGCCCTCCTATGTACCTTCTGGAGCATCACCTCAACATAATCTGTACTTTCCATTTTCTAGCCCCCCACAACCTATGGCTCCACCACAGGTTGGGGTTAATTTTTTTCAACCCTCTCCCATTCAACAATATCAAAATTTTGAACAGTTGAACACGACCAATCCACCCCATCAAACGAACAATACTAAAAAGAAAGGAAAAAAGTGGAACAATAATAATCTAGGACCAGGAGGAAACCAGAACCAACCCCAGCAGAACCAGTCTACCGGGGGCAACCAAAACCAGGGGAATCAAAACCCCCAAGGGGGAAACAATAAAAAATGTCAAGGAAGGAACAACATGTTGGTTGTGGAGCCTGATTATCTTCATGGTTCAGAGGTATTTTACTTTCAGCCGTGTTTATACCCCATGAAGTATCTACACCCCAGAAGTATGTACACTCTTCCACGCGGGGGAGTGCAGAGGGGGGGTACCCCCTCTACGGAGTCTGGGGGGGCTATCCCCCCGGCTGGGGGGTCTAGGGGAAAGCAGGCCCCTAGTGGGGGTTCGGGTATAGCGTCCTCCGATGAGGGTTCGGGGGCAAAGCCCCCGAAGAAAAAATTGTCTTGTAAAAGTATATTGTAATTTCATGGTAAATCTGGACCGTTCATTAAAAGGTAACAAATCTAATGATAGAGATTATGTTAGGGTTTTTTTCCCTAGAAGGAAACCCTCTTTTATAAGGGAAATGTATTGCGGCTATGGATGTTGGGCGAATATTTTATTCTGAGAGAGGAGACTATGAGAGAAAGAAGAGGAAGTTACAGCGGGTTTTGATGTAGGTTGTATCCCTTCATTTTGCTGGATAATAATAAAGAAAGGACCTGGCAATTTCTCTGGTGGATGTAGCCCACACTAGGTGAAGCATGTAAATCTCTATCTCTCTTGTATTGTGTATCTTCTGTGTTTTTCTCTGCATTTGTTTTATTTTATTTCTCCGCAGTCCTGTTTTTCTAACAACTGGTATCAGAGCATAAGGTAACTCGCAGAAAAAGAGGGTTCCTGGTTCGAGTGGGAGCAATGTCAAAAGATGGAAAGTTTAGGGTCGATACATTTAATGGCCAAAACTACCAGTTATGGAAGATGTAGATGGAAGATTATTTATATCAGAAGGATCTATTCCTACCATTGAGCGGAGTAGCAAAGAAGTCGGCGGCCATGAAGGACGAAGAATGGGAGATTCTTGATAGAAAGGCTCTAGGAACGATACGGATGAGCCTGGCAGCGTCAGTGGCTTTCAATATCTCGAAAGAAAAGACAACGAAGGGTTTGATGGATGCGTTGGCCAAATTTTATGAAAAACCCTCGGCGTCCTTCTAATGAAGAGATTATTTAATATGAAGATGTCGGAAGGTGGGTCTGTTGCAGATCATTTAAATGAATTTAATATGGTTACTAATCAACTAAGTTTTGTAAAAGTGGACTTTGATGATGAGGTTAAGGATCTTCTAATCTTGTTCTCATTGCCAGAAAGTTGGAATGGCTTGGTCATGGCTGTAAGTAACTCTGTCTCTGGTTCAAATACTTTAAAATTTGATGATGTTGTTGGTGTTATCCTTAGTGAGTAAATGCGAT
>ML799069.1:110742-143386 GCA_009831015.1 Picea engelmannii | reverse complement strand
TATTGTTGATTGATTCTGGTGAACCAGAATGTTATGAAGAGGCAATGCAGGTAGACACCAAAAAGAAGTGGGAGCAAGGCATGAAAGAGGAAATGGATTCCTTGGCAAATAACCAGACTTGGGACTTGGTTCAGTTGCCTACAAGAAAAATAGTATTGCAGAATAAATTTGGTATGCAGGTTGAAGAAGAGATTATATGGCCTAAAGAAAGCTCCAAGGCAGTGGTATCTGAAATTTGATAGGTTTATGACAGAACAGGGTTATAATAGATGTCATTCTGATCACTGTGTTTATTTTAAAAGGCTAGAAAATGGAAGCTATATTATCTTGCTATTGTATGTAGATGACATGCTTGTTGTAGGGTCTAATATGCAGCATATAAATGTGCTCAAGAAGAAATTACCCAATTCATTTGTGATGAAGGATTTGGGTGTTGCAAAGAAAATCTTGTGTATGAGAATAACAAGAGACAAGAAAAATCGCAAACTAACATTGTCTCAGGGTGAGTACACAGAGAAGGTGTTGGAGAGGTTTAGAATGCATAATGCAAAACCAGTTAGTACACCTTTGGCCAACCATTTCAAATTAACTAAGGAAATGTGTCCCAAGACATAGGAGGAGATAGAATACATGTCCAGGGTCCCATATTCATCAATAGTTGGCAGCTTGATGTATGAAATGGTTTGCACAAGATCTAACGATAGAGATTATGTTAGGGTTTTTTTCCCTAGAAGGAAACCCTCTTTTATGAGGGAAATGTATTGCAGCTATGGATGTTGGGAGAGTATTGTATTCTGAGAGAGGATACTGTGAGAGAAAGAAGAGGAAGTTACAGCGGGTTTTGTTGTAGGTTGTATCCCTTCATTTTGCTGGATAATAATAAATAAAGGACCTAGCAATTTCTCTGGTGGAAGTAGCGCACATAGGTTGAACCACATAAATTTATGTCTCTCTTTTATTGTGTATCTTTTGTGTTTTGTTTCTGCATTTGTTTTATTTTATTGCTCCGCGGTCCTGTTTTTCAAACACAACAACAATGTTAGGACCACCTTCCCTTGTGCCCTTTGCAATGAGTTTGGTCACTATACTCACCATTGCCCCCAAATCGTTGACTTTAAGCGAATGAAATATTTTTTGAATGGACCACGTCCCTCAGCACCACCTGCACCTCAGCAGGCCCCACAACCATATGTGTAGCAACACCCCCTAGCTGTACTACAAAACCCTATCCCACACCAAGGGGTCATAAATACCCAACCAAACATGCAACCTACCCCACCATAGTTGGGAAAGTATCCCTATATGGGAACCTCTGTCGATCGCACTATCCTCCTTACTAGTGAGGAAGAAGTCCTTCTCCAAATGTGTAGTTGTCAGTATAGCACACCCTCTGAATCTTCTCCCACCACCTTGGAAGCAATTCTAGTCACAACCAGACCCCCTCTCATAATTCCTCGCCCTAATACTGAAACCCCCCTTCGTATTCCTCGCATCCCATTGTGCAGGAATGTCCACAATCCTCAAGCTAGGGCAGCTCATAATTACAGTTTGGTCAATGACTTGGCACAATCTTCATCTGCCATGTCAATCTTAGAAGTCCTTCAAACTTGTCCCATCCAGCGGAAGTCCTCACTTTCCGCCCTGGGAGCAATCGACCTTGTCGATACCCGACTCATCACATTTGACCTCGACAATGGAGAACCTCGCCTCCCTACTCTTATTGCTTTTCAAATCCCTATAAAAATTTGGAACATTACAGTTCACAGATGCATCACTGATGAAGGCGCATCCACCTGTATCATGTACAAATCCGTATGATAGAAACTTGGTTCCCCTGAACTCATACCATTTTCCATTACCTTAAGAGCCTACAATGGTAGACCCTCATCCCCCGAAGGACTTTTCCAAAATGTCCCCATCGAGCTCGAGGGAAAAACCGTTCTAATTGACATTGAGGTTATTGATGCCCCTCTCGACTACAATATCTTGTTTGGTTGTAGCTACATGTATGCTATGAAGGTCATCACCTCTTCTATGCTCCTAACCATGATGTTTCCCCATAATGGAAAGATCATTACCATCGATCAAGTATCACATTACGAGCCTAACCCTTCATCCAACATCGATAACATCCTCCCTTTTATCCACACTAATCTCGATGCCTATCCACTCGTTGAGATGGGCCCTGGAATCTTCAAAGACCCATCCTTGCTAGGGACATACCATGGAGACCGACTTCTCCTCCATCCCTCAGCACAAGTATGTGTCGTATCCTCCAACGAAACAACAACTGAAACTAACCTCCCTCCCACTGAGGCCTCTTTCATCCCTGATGTCCCACTAGTAGCAAAACTTCTCCCTCAAGAATCCCCTGGAACTAATTCATCTCGACCCATTGTTGATCTTCCCTAGGGTCAGATCCCGGTTTGGGAAACAGTCCCCCAAGCCATTACCCAAATCCCTTTCTTTTACCCCCCAGCAGGTGTACAATATTTCTAGGTCGTTGCGACACTTACCGTTCCTAATATGGTGCTAGCAATCCCAGTTAGGTATTTACATCCACTTGAGATGGTTCCTCAACCATCCCTACCTGCCCAAACAGAAGGAATCTTGATGCAGATTCCCATACTCACTCCCACCATAACCCCTACACCCCCACTCACTAACCCCCTTGCTACATATGGGGGCAGGCGAAAGAAGAAGGAGCCCATAGCTCCACTTCCCCCACATGCCCAACCTCCTTGCGCACTATGCGAGAATGATGGACACCCTACCAACAAATGTCCATCTCTCCCCGAGTTACGTAATATCATACAACTCCCTCGAGCACCACCATCGCTCGTCGCTTCCTCTAGTATTGTCGCTATCTCATAGAACACAAGTAACAAAGGACTGTGAACCAAATTTGCATGCACCATTTGTTCAGAATATGGCCATTACAAACACCACTGTCCAGCATTACCTCAATTCCGACAGACACTAACAACTGTACGTCAGATCTTTTAGCAAACACCCACCCCAACTCCTGTCACCAACATCCATTATGTCACAACCTCAATCAACGAACGCATGAGATGTCCTTGCTCTCTATGCAAATCACTTGATCATTTCACATATCAATTTCCTATGATCATTGAATACAGGCATCATCAACTGGCCCCTATTCAAAATCATACCCCCCCTCCTCCAACAGACCCGATAAATACCCTTACCCCATCAATTGATATGGTTCAAATCTTCCCACAAAAACCTAAGGAACTGCCTTCTCCCCCATGGTTCCTAGATGATTTATATGAGGAGTTACCCCCAAATCCCTTATTCATTTCCCCACAAAAATTCTACGCCCAACTACCATTTTTAACCCACAATATCTGGATATTCGGTTTATGTCGAGCGAACCATCGCAATACCCCTCCATCAATCCCCCTATGTCTTTATTAGAAGGAGACACCGCGACAGTGACAATCACCAAGGTCACTCCTCTCGATCCCCTATATTCACGCCAGTTTCATTGTGATGAAGATATCCTCGAGGAGTTAACTACCCCCGATTTCCCATGGGACGTGCTCCACCATAGAGCGCTCTTTCTTTCACAAGAAGCCTTCACGCCTCCTAACCAACACCCCATATACGCAGTCGAAACCAAAGATTTTCTCCCATTAGGGCATATAGATTGGTTCAATAACCCTATCCCTTTCCTCGACGCATTCGAGGAAGGCCATATGGCCAATATATCCCCAACCATCAAAATAGATATTTCCATCAAATCTGGAATTATCGAGGAAAACACCATTGGCGCTGCATGTTCTCCTGAAGAACTCACTGCCTACAAATCCCTCTTCCAGGAATACCAAGACATTTTCACCTGGTCATACACAGATATGTCTGGCCTTGATCCCTCTATTGTCGAACATCGCATAGACACCTAGCCTGATATCACACCCATCCGCCAAAAACAGCGACCTCTACACCCATCCAAAGCAACGGCTATCAAAGACGAGATTGACAAACTACGCGTTGCAGGGTTCATTTACCCCATAGCCTATATGTCATGGGTCTCCAACCCTGTCCCTGTCAACAAAAAATATGGCATTATCCATGTTTGTATGGACTTCCGTGACCTCAATCACGCCTGTCCCAAAGACAATTTTCCAACACCCTTCATCGACCAAATAATCAATGATTGCACAGGTCATGAGGCTTTGTCCTTCATGGACGGTTTCTCTGGTTACAACCTAATCCAAATTCACTGAAACGATCAGTACAAAACCACATTCATGACCCCTTGGGGAACCTTTGTGTATCGTGTCATGCCATTCGGCCTCAAGAATGTCGGTGCCACTTTCCAACGGGCCATGACATACATTTTTCATGATATGGCTCATATCATCCTCTCATACTTAGACGACCTCACCGCTCGATCTAAGAAACACACTCAGCATCTCGATGATCTACGAATCATCTTCCACAGGTGTCGTCAGTACAATATCCACTTGAACCCCCTCAAGTGAGTATTTTGCGTCATTATTGGGCGCCTTCTTGGGTTCATAGTTTCCCAATGTGGAATTACTGTGGACCCCCTCAAAGTCCAAGCCATCACAGAAATTCCACCCCCACGGAATTTACACCAACTACAGAGCCTTCAAGGCAAATCCAACTTTTTACGACGCCTTGTCCCAAATTACGCTACTCGCGTACATGACTTCCTTCGCTTACTTCGTCATGGCATCCCATTTCAATGGGATAACCATGCCCAAACCTCTTTTGACAATATCAAAGTGGCTCTCTCCAACGCCCTGTTGATTAGTCCACCTGACTATAACCGCGATTATCTCCTCTACATATCATCCCTAGCCGTTTCAGTAGCAGGAGTGCTCGTCCAAATAGGGGATGACGCCCGTGAGCATGTGATTTACTACATTAGTAAAAACCTTTCAAGAACACCCTTGAAGTACAGTCATGAAGAAAAGCTAGCCCTCGCAGTTGTCCTCGCAGTCCAGAAACTGGGCCATTACATTCTGCTTCGAACTACCAAAGTCATCACAGGTTTCAACCCCATCCAATACTTGCTCAGTCGTCGAAAAATTAACGGTAAATTTGCTCGATGGATCGTCATCCTTCAGGAATACAATCTCGAATTTTCAACACCCAAGAGCAAGAAATATCTCATCCTCACCAAACTTATCACGGCTTTTCCCTCTGACAATACCAGTGCACCGGTCAATACCAACCTCCCTGATGAACATCTTTTTTTTATCCCCTCAGATGACCCTTGGTATGGCGATCTTCTTGTCTATCTTCGAACACAAAAATTCAGAAACCACCTCTCCAGATATAATCGTCGACATATTCGTCACCAGGCACCTCGCTACCTCCTATTCGGGGACATCTTATATTGACGAGGATTTGACACCATACTCCATCGATGCTTAACTATTGACGAGGCCAACAGAGTCTTGAACGACTGCCACAGCGGCGCTTGCAGAGGCCATCTCTCAGGGATGTCCACCAGTCAGAAAATTATCCACGCAGGTTTATTTTGGCCTACATTATTTCACGACTGCATCCATGCTGTGAAATGATGTGATAAATGCCAGTTTTACGCCAACAAAGCACGTGCACCACCTGCTCTTCTACACCCAGTCATCACCATTAGTCCCTTTTTTAAATGGGGCATCGACTTCATGACTTGCAACCCTACATCTAGTAATAGACACAAATACATAGTCATTGTAGTTGATTACTTTACCAAGTGGGATAAATCCATGCCTACCATCAACAACACTGTTGACATAGCAGCGCGTTTTTTCTTTAACCATGTGATATCTCGCTTTGGAGTACCACTCCAACTAGTCTCTAATCATGGGAAACATTTCGAGAATGAGATTTTCATGGAACTCTCATCCCAGTTAGGCTTCTCCCACGAGTTTTCCTCACCATACTACCCTCAGCCCAACGGATAGGTAGAAGCAGTTAACAAGATCTTAAAAACCATGTTGCAATGCATGGATAACAAACATAAAACCAATTGGCATCATATGTTATTTTCCGCACTCTGGGCTTATCGCACAGTAGTCAAAACTGCCATTGGTTTCACACCTTTTCATCTAGTCCACGGGGTTGAGGCCACTCTACCCATCGAGTGAGAAATTCCCACCTTACGCACCACTATTGACCTATAACCCGACACTGTCCCAATAGAGCAGTGTTTTCTAAACTTAGAATCCCTGGATGAAGATCATCGATCTTCATTACATAAAAATGAAGCAGCCAAAAAATGATCAAAGGCCACCTTTGATCGCCATGTCAACTTTCGCTCATTTAACAAAGGAGACCTTGTCCTCACTTACGATATCGCTCACGATACCCTTGTCCATGGAAAATTTGAGTCCCTGTGGCATGGACCATACATCATCCAACATTACCTCACTAGAGGCGCATACATCCTGGCCTCCCTCGAAGGCCATCCTCTCAAGGAACCCATCAACGGGTTGTACTTAAAGAAATTTTATGCCTGAGCATAGCTATACTACACTAGGATTTTTCTTTTTTGTATGTCTTTTGTAGATTTTTTAGTCTTCTTTTATCCATACCTCTCATCTAATCTATCACTCGCGTTATTAACAGATGCCACCTCCATCAGCCTGCCACATCGGTTACGCCAACGAAGCTAGCCGCTGGACACAGAATCTCACTTCGACTTCTTGGGCCCTCTATTCGCCTTCACATGACCTGCTCCACACCAGCGACATATGTTTAGGCGCATCCACCAACAATCAAGCAGAGTACACTGCAGTCATTGGTCTCCTCGTTGAGGCCAATCATCGCCATATTCGTCACCTTAGCATCTTATTAGATTCCCAACTTGTCGTCCTCCAGCTCAACAATGTATATCGTGTCCGTGATCCTTGCCTCTCAATCAAATAGCAGATAACATGGCTAACATTATACTAGATTGGCATATATCACATCAAGACATCTTCACATACACATAAACCATCAGAAGTCTGTCACAGCATATAGATTAGACATCATCCACTACATCAAAAAAAATCATCAACAACAAACACATCACACATGTAAACAAAGATCCAAAAATTTATATCCATATATATATATATATATATATATATATATATATATATATATATATCGTTCCACATGTCATAAAGTGTTTACAAAAATAGTACATCATCCGTAGGAAGGTGAATCACCTCATCCCTACCAATACAAAACTGGATGTCACAACTATACAAAATGGGCTCACCAACCTATATCAGATACACAACTACATATCTAGCAGCCCTTAGGGTTCCTCTAGGGCTCTAGCACCAGGTCCTCCCTCTGGCAGAGGTACCCCACCAGCTCCAAATCCTGCAGGTCCCGGAGGCAACCGTCCATTCATCACAGCTCCGGCTACAGATCAAGGTCCGCGACTCTACTGGCAATTCAATACACTGCTCCAGGATCCCCTCATCCTAGATCCGCACCCACATCCTCTCGGGCACTCCCTATAGAACTGCCTCTAGTAGGCAGTAGAAATCATCAAACTCTCCTCTGGCCTCGGTCGGAGGAGCATGTGACGGCCCTGCCCCAGGGTCATCATAACGACGTCTCCGGGCCGCTCTATCATCATCACCAGGCCTCACCCCAACATCCTCTCGACGTTGCTTCTCCACTACTCGCAACTATCCCCACGGTGGTCTCACAGGCCCTTGGTGGGCTAGCGCTCTAATCAGCTCAACCTCTCATCCACGCGGTCCCACATCTACACAAAAAAACACATGACAGCATCAACATCCATACAAATATCAACCATATGCTATACTATCTAAAAAATAAATCAACAAAACCAGCAACCAACACATCATACCTCGGCGATCGAATACCTCTCCCAGGGGTAATATCATCTTAGGTTCATCACGGAAATATATCCCACTGTATGGAAACCTCAATATGATCTGTGGAATCTGACGTCACACCTGTGCAGCCTCGACCGTGAAGTAGTGGCCACCCTCCCCACCCCTATGATGAACCAAAATCGTCGACCACCACCGCAGTCATGGCTCTCGCGCTCCCAATGGGTCTAATAAAACTCTTGGGTGAAACATCGGCACCCTCTCTAGAAACCAAGCCACCGGGATAGATCCAAAAGAAAAATCCTCTGATTCGGCCACTCGACACCTGGTGAGTTTTCCTACCATCTTGGCATGCAGCATCAAGCCCCAGGTGAAATGCTCACCCCCTAGTGCCCGCTGCATGATCCTCAGCTGGCCACCACAGATACGTTGAGTCGAAATCAACCCATACACTCTCACAACCATTGTTTCCATGCAACGATGTACCAGGGAATCCATCGCCCCAATCCTCACCACTGACCTAGACATGAAATCCCCCCAAAAACAATATGTCTGAGCAAGGGTATCCAACTGTCCCTTTCCAACTACCACCGGCTCGGCTGGTAGTAGGGTTCCCTAAAACGGGAGCCCAGTCATAAAATAGACATCCTTATCAGCAGAGAATGCCAAGTCATCCCCACGCATAATAAAACACTGCAACTCTGGACTCCACATCGAGATCGGGAATTGTAGTAGATACTCTTGTGCCCTCAATAGTGGGCACTCAAAAAACTTCAGCAGCCCACAGGATGCCAAAGCACCACAAACCATCAACTCCTCATCCCTCATAGCCTCCCTCAGTCGGGCCCAGTACCTCTCTCTCTAATGGATCGGCATCGTCCCAAATGATCACCTGCATCCACATATACAGTACTCGATCAACCATCACAAAAACACCAAAATCTCCCACAAAAAAAAAAAAGGGGAGATTAATTTTCTCACCCTCATATTTGCCTCAAGGGTGCGGATGTTTTCCCCATAGGCGCACACACATGTGCACCTGTTTACCCCATAGGCACACATGTATGTGCGCCTGTTAAGCCCATAGGTGCGCACCAAATGTGTTCTTGTTCACTACACAATTGCGCACTCATGCACAACTGTCAGCAACACAGTCGCGCACATATGCGCGACTGTGTTTCAGACAGGCACGCACTCCATGTGCGCCTGTTTTCCCAAATAGTGTGCTCCCACTGTGCGACTATGCCCATTACAGCTGTACATTCATGTGTGGGTCGCCATCGATCGCCCATGCATTTGGGGGGCCACAACCCTAAAAACCCACCGTAAGGCCATCCATACGGTCCTACCCAAAAATTGACACCTAACTATTGTACAGGAGGATGTGACCACTAACCTGACTCTCGCACCTCCCAGATCAGCTTCCTCGCACTCCTGGAATCTCTGAATCTTCTCTACAATTTCATCTCTAACCACTATAGCAGCAAGTAAAAATGAGGTGACAATGTAGGCCCTACAGCTATATATAGGCCATTTTTGCCTAAACTTCCACACTCAATTCTGGGAGCTCCAGGCATCCATTTTTCGATTTGTCTTCAGCCACGAGATCAACACCCTATCATCTACATCAGGTTAGTCCCCAGGCCATTTTTCATCCTTATCCCCTGGGGAGCCATTTTTCCATACCTCGTTCAGGTGCACATGCTCATGTTCAAAATTATCAAATAAACGGTTATATGTTCGATTATCTTCAGATATTGTTCACGTCAGGTATTTGGTCATCATGTGTGTAGGTACTTGGTCATCACACACCAATGAGACCCCTTCAAGTATATGAACGACATTAGCATGTAATCATTCCCTCTGAATCTCAAATTTCATCTCTAGTCACACCCTCTGAAATTTGCATTTAGGGTCCCTATATCCGGCTCTGCAGTACTGTCACCTCCACTACATTTTGGGTACTGTCACCCGGTAGAACTCTCCCCCACATGAGTCATCCCATTCATATCCCCCCTTGGCACTTTGACACTCATGTTGTTTTCAACCTTTAGGGATGGGAGTCTCGATAGTCTTACATCATGTCAAGAATCAGCCACATACTCCTTCTCCTCATTTTGCTAGCCTACCCAACGGATTCCCAGGGCACTTCCTCATGGTTTTATTTTGACTGCACTCTCGCAGCATCATTTAACATCCATTTCATCCACCACCAGTTTGCCCATCTTGAGATTTCCCTCCATACATTTCCCTACTACAGAAACCCACCTATGGGGCCCCAACCCCCCATTTGTTTTTTAACCAACTTGCACCATCCTCAGGCCAAGCCATCTCACACTAGGGCACCCATTTCTGTATATGCATTATTATCCCCACTGATTTCTTAATTCTTTTTGTAATTAAGCCATTGTTTCTAGCAGTTTACACAACTTTTCGTTGTCACCTTTGGTGAACTTCTTCCTTTTTGGAAAATGAAACCCATGTCACCCTTGGTTGGGGCATTCCTTATCACCTACTCCTATTGACATCGTCCATAAACTCTGAGTATCCCATAGGCCACCTACCTCTTCTCTCTGCGTTTTTTCACTTTGTCCCACCTCTGACACAACTTATCCCACGTCTTGTTGTCCCCCTAACACTCGACCTAGTTGAACGGTTGTGGCCACTTATACTTTGCATATATTCCCAACCAAGGGAAATCTTAAGTCTCCACACATATTGACTTCATCCATGTACCTCCTCAGTTCCTAACCTCACCTAGTGGATTTCACGAAGCCCTTTGCTTCTTGGATTCGCATCTCCCTTTTTGTCAACATCAACACAGTTTTCAGAAGGGCAACAGTATCTTAACTCTCATTACCTTTAAAATGAGGAGTCTCTGATGACACAGGGAGAGCCATCATTTCTCTCTTCTATCATTGACCCCCATAACATTTGAATTCAACACTTTCTCATGTTACAGTGGGTCTTACTTTGCGACTATTGTAGTTGTTTTTTATATTTGCCGAAGACCTCTGAACTTTGTTGGGCTATCAATGCCCACAGAATCTGTGATACTTCTTACAGGTGTCATTGCCTACTGTTCAGAGTATTGTTCCTCATTAGAATTGTCCTCTGCCTTTATAAAAACCGCCCCCGAGGGCACTGTAGTTGTCTACATCAACACACAGTTTCAGTTACTGTACAGCACCCTTTTTTGAGTTACATGACACGAGCATGGGGCATGCCCGCCTCGTTTGTACCAATTTATTTTCTACACCTTGTGAAAGGTTGGGTCCTACGGGTTCCCTTCTCCCTCCAATGGGTCACTCTTGATACTCTCACTATCTCTTTTTCTTACAATAGTACTCTCAGTAGAAGAAACATTGATGAATTTCGGCTATCCGTATGCTCCTAACCTCATCCATCAGGGGGCATCTTTTATAACTAAAATTTCATCCGCAAATGGTTACAGGAATCCAACATCTTCAAATAGTTATTAGTTCACCCATGGATCAAAATTACCAAAAAACCATTTCCAAAAGGTCCAAAACTATACAACCAGTTATAAAATCAGAATGCGCTATGACTGTACAGGGCACGTACGCACATGCGCCATCAAGAAACGCAGGAAAAGTGCACATGCGCACGATGCATGATCGTGGATGCTAAAAGTTGTGCACACCTAAGAACGACACATTTATGATGTTGGTCGACCTCCCACCCACTTCTGGTTCAGCTTCCAAGTCGATTTGACATCCAAATCTTGGTTGGATCCAGCTGGGTGGCTGGTCAAAGACCTAAAGGTGCCCTAAACAACCCCTTTTCACACTAAAAGTTGGTTGCACAATACCTCAAAGTGGTGCTATAAAACAAGGCCATGGGTGCACTACATATTCAAGGAATTCATTTGCAAGGTTATGCTGCTGCTATTATATTGGGGAAGCCTCTTTTCTCATTAAGAGCATACTAGGACCATTCCATTTGGGCAATCCACGTCACCTTTTGAGTGGGTTAGCTTGGGATTCTTTCACCATTTCTTTCAAGTTTTCAAGTTGTAAGAATAGCTCAATCTTGGGGGTCCAAGATCCCTCCCTTGGAGGAAGAAGGGACCCAAAGTCCCCTTTCTCTTTGGTGTTTTCTTTTCACTAATACAATCCTTTCCATTGGTGACATGAGTCTTGTTTGTTTCTTGTTTTTATGTCCTTATGCACAATAGTTTAATTGTTTTTTTTTTCTTTCCTAGTTTAATTCTTAGCTTAGTCTTTTATGTGTATTCTTCTAACCCTTTCCTTTATTGCTTTCTTGCTTAGCTAACCCAACTAAGCTTGTAAGCACCTCTGTTTTTCTCATTTAGATGACAAAAGAGGCGCAACAATAGTACAACCTATTATTCTCCTGCTTCTTTCCCAATTCCTCCATAAACCTCTATAACCAAATCATTTATTTACTAGTCTCTATAGCAACAACATACTCTGCCTCTGTTGTTGAAAGTGAAACAACCTTTTGTAGTTTCGAAATCCAACTTACTATTGTTCCACCTATAGTAAAAACATATCCTGTGGTGCTCCTCCTGCTATATTTATCACCTGCCATATATGAATCAACATATCCCTGTAGAACAGTGTTTGAACCTCCAAAACATAATGCATGAGTAGCAGTACCTCTCAAATAAATGAGAATCCACTTTACTGGCTCCCGATGTTCTTTACCTCGATTGTTCATATACCTTCTCACAACTCCCACTGCATGTGCAATATCTGATTTTGTGCAAACCATTGCATACATCAAGCTGCCAATTGTTGATGAATAAGGGACCCTGGGCATGTATTTTATCTCCTCCTATGTCTTGGTACACATTTCCTTAGTTAATTTGAAATGGTTGGCCAAAGGTGTACTAACTCGTTTTGCATTATGCATTCTAAACCTCTCCAACACTTTCTCTATGTACTCACCATTAGACAATATCAATTTGTGATTTTTCTTGTCTCTTGTTATTCTCATACCAAGGATTTTCTTTGTAGCACCCAAATCCTTCATTGAAAATGAATTAGCTAATTTCTTCTTGAGCACATTTATATCTTGCATATTAGACCCTGCAATAAGCATGTCATCTACATACAATAGCAAGATAATATAGCTTCCATTTTCTAGCTTTTTAAAATAAACACAATGATCAGAATGACATCTACTATAACCCTATTCTGTCATAAACCTGTCAAACTTCAAATACCACTGCCTTGGAGATTTATTGATCTGAAAAGATCTTTTAAACGAAAATGGTTGAGTTATTTTGCATGAGTTAATTACCATTTAGGAAACTGAAGAAAGAGGAAGATTTAATGAAGAAACATCATTAAGCAATATACAGATCTAGAAATAAGAATGAATAACAACAAACCATAAACACCAAAGTGATAACAGAGTTCGATAGTATCGCCTACGTCTTCGAGCCTTTGTCTCAGTGGGTGAGGCTTTCTTATTTATGTTCGAAGCTTTAAATGTACATCATGAAAGTGCCAATGGATTACAACAATGCACTAGTTGTGTTCTTCTAGATCTCAAGAACCCATCAAAACCGATGGCACTGAAAACTGATGAACAAAGCTCCCATAAATGGCCCTCAAAGGTTCTCTCCTCAACAATTTCCCTGCATTAAAATGGCTTTTCCTCAAAAACTCATCATCATTTCTCTTATTTGAACCTCCCTCCATATGGCTTCAAGAGCCTCTGGTTTATATAGGCTTGAAGTTACTAACAAATTTTGAACTTCCCCCCAAGATCTGACCTCAAAAAGGGCCCAAGATCCTCCAAAAATGGATTAAATCTCTAAAAACTGTTGAAGAAATCCATAAAAATTATAATATGTGGTTTCAAACCCAAAAATGGAAAATATGTAGGGCTCATCCCTCTTTCTCTGTGCTCCTAGGCATATGGGCACCATCCATGTGGCCAAGCGCTAGACTGGTTCGTTGGCCCCCTGGATTCTGGCCCTGGTCATGTGGCTATGGCACATGTGGCCTCAGGCTATTGCATACACGCGTTATACACTGTTATCCCCCAAGGTATTAAAGCTTTGGTTACAGCCTTGGTCAGCGGGCTAGCCCGGCCAACTGAGGCTAACCACTAAAACTCTACGCCAACGGCTAACACATTTGGTCACATGCCCAAGTCATATGGTGGAGTACATATGTGCCAGTGCTACATATTAATTCTCGCGCCAACCGTATAGATGGTCTTATGGTTAAGTTTATGTCGGGGGTTGGGGCCTATTCCTAGCGCTATTCTCCACAAACTACAAAACCTTTCAAACTCAAATATAAACTGCACCATATATGGTTAAGACCCAATGTGAGGGTGGGTTGGCTAGCTCGGCCTTGCCAATTCATTCTGACCTAGACCATAGGTCACGGATTCGAATCCCATTGAACCCATAACAATTTGCACAATTTTTAGCCAATGGATGGGTGCCACGTGGTAGCCCAAGATTGCTCCATGTGGTACCATGTTATTTGCTCGAACCAGGACACGTGTCAAACCAACATTCACCCACCTTTCTATTGATGTCTCTACCCAGTCAGCATCTAGCACACCTACCACGTCAGCCTGTAGTCCAATCATCTGCCATGTGTCATACAACTGTATGGACCTACCACGTCAGTCATATGGAAGTGCCACGTGTCACCCTTTTAGTGGTGCCACATGTCACATCAACTACCCAGTCAGTGCCAACACATCACTACCACATCACATGTATGGGTGTACGACCTATACAGTCAGTTTCCACGTCAGCACTGTATGGACTGTACAGTCATCAAATTTTGCATGTTTGGAAAAACGAACAGATCGTGATATCTTGGTCATACGATGTTCGTTTGAGCATATTCAAGTTGTGTTGGGTTTGTAACGTCAATTCCTATGCACATGTCTGTTTTGAAGAGATTTTGAGCACTTTTAGTTTTAGGCCTTTCTCGACCCCATCTTGGCTCCTCGATCCAATTTTGGATCACACATCCCCACTAAAGACCTTTTGGTCCTCCAAAAGGTTACAAAATTAACCTTACTAATTACATACTCATAAGGATAAAAAAAAAAAAAAATTTTTTACAAAAATGATGTTATAACATGTCATCATTTCAACATGTGTGATTACATTAATGGAAGCAAAATACAATGAAGATATGACATCCACTTCTGGAAAAACCAAGTGATTGCTTTCTTTCCTTCATGGTGTTCCTCTTGCTTCGCTGGTAATGCTTCTTCCTTTGTGAGTACATGCACAATCCTTTTTTCCATCTTTGGACGAAGCTCTGGATTAAGCTTCCAACATTTATCCTTTTGATGTCCACCCCTGTTGCAATAAGTGCAGTGGTTTTTTGGCATCCAGACTTGTTTTCCCTTCTCTTTCTTACGTTGTGGAGTTGATTCTTTATGTCGTGTCTCCTTCCTGGTCGACATAAATTTCATGTACAAAGATTGTCTCTTCCAACACTTTGCCACACAATTCTTAGGTGAATGACAAAAAGTACAAGGATACATATTCCACAAGTTTTGGATTACATGATTATGCTTTTTATAATCTAAAAGAGAATTGGAAAAACCATGAACATTATACATGTCTTGCGTATCTTCACTTTTCTTTGGAGATGACATGCATTCACTATCACCATATTGGAGTGATACATCATCACCTTTCATGAAGTGTTCTCGCAATGACTTAAGATGGTCATTCGAATCATTACTTTCTTCCGATGTTTTGGAGCCCATCTTGGAGAATGCTCCAATCTCCTCTTTGCCATATCCCAATCCTAAATAACGAGGTATTTCCACAACCTCTATCGTATTAACGATACCTTAGCCCTTATTTCTAAGGCCCTTTCCTTCATAACCCATCTTGATTAGCAATTTCAAACCTATACCTCTTGTATGTTTTTCAAATGCACCAAAAGAACCATCTTGATGGGAACTATGCGAAATTGATGAAAGACTTCCACTGTATACCTCAAAGATGATTTATGAATTCAATGTAGAAGGCAATTCCTCCAATTCTTCTTTGCTCTTGTTGTTCTTTGAAGTTGTCTCTTGAACCGATCTCTTTTGTTCCATGGAAAAGAGATTTTTTCGCATATCCTTCTCATCTTGAGAAAGTCCCTCTGTAGATGCCATTTTCCTGGTAGTCATGCAAACTCAAAATCCAACCGTCAACTAGCTCTGATACCACTTGATCCGAAAAGATCTTTTAAACGACAATGGTTGAGTTATTTTGCATGAGTTAAATTATCATTTAGGAAAATGAAGAAAGAGGAATATTTAATGAAGAAACATAGCAGCCATTAAGCAATATACAAATCTGGAAATAAGCATGAAGAACATCAAACCATAAACACCAAAGTGATAACGGAGTTTGGCAATATTGCTTACGTCTCTGGGCCTTTGTCTCAGTGGGTGAGGCTTTCTTATTTTTGTTCTAATCTTTAAATGTACATCATGAAAGTGCCAATGGATTACAATAACGAGTTATTTGTGCTCTTCTATATCTCAATAACCCATCAAAACTGACAGCACTAAAAACGGATGAACGAAGCTCCTAGAAATGGCCCGCAAAGGTGCTCTCCTCAATAGCTTCCCTACATTAAAATGGATTTGCCTTAAACATTCATCAACATTTCTCTAATCTTAACCTCCCTCCATATGGCTTCAAGAGCCTCTGGTTTATATAGTCCTAAATTTGGTAACAAATTCCCAACTTCCCCCCAAGATATGGCCTCAAAAAGGGCCCAAGATCCTCCAAAAAATGGATTAAATCTCCAAACACTACTGAAGAAATCCATAAAAATCATAATATATGGTTTCAAACCCAAAAATGGAAAATATGTAGGGTGCATCCCCCTTTCTCCGCACTCCTAGGCATATGGGCGCCCTCCATGTGGCCAAGTGCTAGACTAGTTCATTGGGCCCCCTAGATTCTGGACCTGGTCTTGTGGCTATGGTGCATGTGGCCTTGGGTTGTTGCATACACGTGCTATACATTGTTAGCCCCCCAGGTCTTAAGGCTCTGGTTATGCCCTTGGTCGGAGGGCTAGCTCGGTCGACCAGGGCTAACCACTAAAACTTCGCGCCAACGGTTAACACATCCGGTCACATGCTCGAGTCATATGGTGGAGTACATATGCACCAGGGCTATGTATTAATTCCCATGTCAACCGTATAGAGAGCAGGTTCTATGGTGATGGTCTTATGGTTAAGTTTCCATCGGGGGTTGGGGCCTAGCCCCATCCCTATTCTCTGCCAACCACAAAACCTTTCAAACTCAAGTATAAACTGTGCCATATATGGTTAAGATCTAATGTGAGGGTGGGTTGGCTAGCTTGGACCTGCCTAGTCATTTCGACCCAGACCATAGGTCACGGGTTCGAATCCCGTTGAACCCATAACATTTTGCAAAACTTCTAGCGGGTGCCACGTGGAAGCCCAGGACTGGGACATGTGGCACTACGTTATTCACCCAAACCAGGACACGTGTCAAGCCAACATTCAACCACCTAGCTGTGTCTATACATTTAGAATCCATCACACCTGCCATGTCATCCTATAGTCCAGTCATCTGCCACGTGTCGTATGGTTGTATGGACCTGCAACATCAGTCGTACGAACCTACCACGTGTCACCTTTTCAGTGGTGCCACATGTCACATAAACTACCCAGTCAGCGCCAACTCATCACTGCCACATCACTTGTACGGACTGTACAGTCAGCTGCCACATCAACACTGTATGGACTGTACAGTCATCAAATTTTCCTTGTTTGGAAAAATGAACAGATCTCGATATTTTTGTCATATGACATCTGTTTGAGCCCATTCAAGTTGTGTTGGGTTCATAACGTCGATGCCTACGTACATGTCTATTTTGAAGAGATTCTAAGAAAAATTATTTTTAGGCCTTCCTGGACCCCGTCTTGGCTCCTGGATCCAATTATGGATCATTGATTTAGGCCATACAAGATCTTCTTCAACCTACATACCAAATTATCCTTCCCTTTGACCTCATACCCATGTGTTTTTTGCATATAAATCTCTTCCTCCAAATCCCCATGGAGAAAAGTTATTTTTACATCTAACTATTCAAGATGCAAATCTTCTATAATTTCCACAAGACTTAAAATTTTCCTAATTGAAGTCATTTTAAAAACAGGAGAAAATATTTCATCAAAATCTATACCTTTCTTTTGTGCAAACCCTTTTACAATAAGTCTAGCCTTGTACTTATTTTTTCCTCCATCTTCTTCCTTCAAATTATAAACCCATTTATTTTGTCATGCTCTTTTTTCTTGCGGGCAATTGAACCAAATCCCAAGTCTATTTATTTATGAGGGAATCCATTTCCTCTTTCATTCCTTGCTCCCACTTATTTTTGGTGTATACCTGCATTGCCTCTTCATAACATCCTGGTTCACCAAAATCAATCGACAATAAATAATACAATGAAGGAGAGTATCGTTCAGGGGGTCTAGTTAACCTGTTAGATCTTCTAACAACACTTGCAGGAGTTTGAGGTACCTTCTGATCTTGTTGTTGTACATTTTGATTTTATGGTACCTTTGTAGTTTCTTTTCCAATGATCTCATCAAGAACTGTGTATTTTGGTTTTTCTTTTTCCTGTTTCTTTCCCTGCAACTGATCTTTGTACATGACCTTCTCATTGAATATGGCATCTCTACTCCTAATGATTTTTTTTTTTCATAATCCCATAAGTGATAACCAAAATCATTAACATTGTATCCAATAAAGGTACACTTCTTGGATTTTTCCTCAAGCTTGGTTCTATTTTCTTTATCAATATGGACAAATGATTCACAACCAAAAGTCTTCAAAAAAGAATAGTTTACCTTTTTACCTATCCATGCCTCCTCTGAAATTCTACCATCCAAAGAGCTTGAAGGTCCTTTGTTTATTAAGTAAACAATAGTATCTACAACATCTTCCCAGAATTGTAAGGGAAAACTAGCATGTAATCTCATACTCCTTCCATGCTCCATGATTGTCTTGTTCATCCTTTCTGGCACACAATTTTCCTGTGGTGTTCCTGGAACTGTCTTCTCTCTACGAATCCCATGGTATGAAAAATAATAATAAAACTCCTTGTTGAAATATTCACCTCCATTGTCTGATCTGAGACACTTCAACATTTTTCATGTTTCATTCTCAGCCAAAGATTTCCATTTCTTAAAAGTATCGAAAACATTAGTTTTTTTTCGAATGCAATAAACCCAAGTTTTTCTAGTTGCATCATCAATAAAACTAACATAATAACAAGATCCACAAAGAGATTATACCTAAGTTGGTTCCCATACATTTGTATGCACAAGCTCTAACCTTTCACTCTTCTTTTCTTTTCTGACTCTAATAAATCTGACTCTCTTTTGTTTTCCATAAACACAATGCTCACAGAAATCCAAATCAATTTGTTTAAGATCTGGAAACAAATTTCTTTTGTGAAGTATATGCATCCCCTTCTCACTCATGTGTCCAATATTATGATGCCACGGTGTTGTATCCACTCCTATAGAAGATAAAGAGATAGAAGAGTTAGTACTACTAGTACATAAATACAATGTACCTACCTTCTCTCCTTTCGCTATCACCAAAGATCATTTGGTGACCTTCCACACCTTATCTATAAATATGGATATACAACCTTCACTTTCCAACTACCCTATTGAAATTATATTTTTCTTTAGATCTGGAACATGTCTTACCTCTTTCAACAACCATTGGTTTACATTGCTTTGTTTTATTTTTACCTTTCCCATTCCAACAATTTTGCATGGTGCATCATCACCCAAATGAACCTGTCCAAAATCACCTTGAACATAATCTAGAAAATGTTTCCTATGGGGTGTGGCATGAAAAGAAGCCCTTGAATCTACTACCCAAGACTCATAAATATTATCTACAGAAAGAATCAAAGCATCTTGTAACACAACACCTAATCCTCCATCTGCATCTTCCATAATTGGTAGTTTTGGTCATTAAATTTCTCGACCCTAAACTTTCCATCTTCTGTCATTTCTCCCACTCGAAACAGGAACCCTCTTTTCCTACGAGTTACCTTTTTCTTTGATACCAGTTGTTAGAAAAACATGATCGTAGAGCAATAAAATAAAACAAATGCGGAAATAAAACACATAAGATATATGATACAATAGCGACACAGATATACATGGTTCACCCAGTGTGGCCTATGTCCACTAGATAAATTTCCAGGTCCTTCCTTTATTATTATCCATCAAATGAAGGGATACAACCTATAGCAAACCCATTGTAACTTTATCTTCTTTCTCTCACAGTCTCCTATCTCAGAATACAATATTCGCAATGATCCATAGCCACAATACATTTCCCTCGTAAAAGATGGTTTCCTTTTAGGGAAAAAAACCCTAACATAAATTCTATCGTCATATCTGTGAACTTATAATTAATGGTCTAGATTTATAATGAAATTACAATATACATTTACAAGGTAATTTTTCCTTCAGGGGCTTGCTTGCCCCTGGACCCTGCAGAGGGGGTAGCCCCCCTCTGCACTCCCCCGCGTGGATGAGTGTACATTCTTATGGGGTGTGCAGTCTTCATGGGGTATAAACACGGTTGCAAACAAAGACCTCTGAATAAGGAAGATAATCAAGCCCCACAACCAACACAATGAAATTATGGGTACTACTCGAGTCAATAAGAATTATGACCATTTGTTTCTTAATGTATCTTGCAATCTTAAGGGTTTGAGGTGTTGACAAAGTTGCCAATGCATGAACATATATTTCACACTAGTCACTATTTTCCATAATTTCTACATCTTTTTCCTGCTCTTTTAAATTTACAATTTCTTCCTCATCTCTTTGTATAGATGCCTCCATTTTCTCTTCATCATTATTCTCCAAGGTTAATAATTTCAGGCATTGACATTTATGTCATTTTGGCCATTTTTTATTACAACCAAAACATAGTTTGTTTTCTCTTCTTTCATACATTTCCTTTAGTGATATTTGAGTGGGTTGAGATAGGGTCTCCCTATGAGCCCCAAATCAATATACACTTTCTTCATATGTTCCAGTGGTAGATTTATGTGTAGCTTTATTCTTGGATTGAATATGATTAGCAAATTGTATAGCCTCCATAATATTTTTAGGATGTTTTAAGAAAATCTCATGTTTAATGTCTTCCTTTAATCCACCCATGTAAGATTCCAACATATGTTCATCCCTTATTTTATCCACCCTTGTGGCTAACACCTAAAATTATGAATTATAATCTTCAATATCACCTAAGTGCTTGATTCTTGTCAATTGACTAAAGTAGTCTTGTTCCAAAACTATTCCATATAGTGCTTCTAATTCTCTTGTAAATAAAATCCAAGTATAATGATAAGAATGGGGATTTCTTTTGAGTACCCATTGCTACCACTAATACGATTTTATCTAAAAATACAAGGTTTCTAAGGAAATCCTTTCCTTATCATCCATAATATTATGCAATTCAAAGTATTGCTCTATTTGGTTCACCCATGTAAAGACTTATGTTCCATCAATCTTATTTATTTCAACCTTGGGAAAGTTTACACCTTTAGGAATTCATTAAAGGGTTTGGAATTTGTTTTTCCTTGATTTCCCTTTGCACCTTTGGGGACGAAGGATTCATAAAAGGGTTTGGAATTTCCTTCCTTTCTTTACTCAAGATGAATCTTTCCCTTTCCTTTTTGTTTTAAATTAGGATTGCATTTGTTGCTCTCATGCACATCAAGTGCATGCACTTTGGATCTCTTGATTTCTCCCATTTTGATGATCTTGTCTTTCTCATGCATCGGGGATTCAATGAAAAGTTCTAGTGTGGGAATTTTCCAAGCTTCTCTCAAATTGATCCTTGTTGTATGGAATGTGGAGACAAATATTGCATACTCTGGACCTATTTTTGAAAAAATAACAAGAATCAATTGTTTGTATTATATTTATTTATTGATCCCACATCCTTTTAACTAAAAATGTAAGGACTTGAAATTCATAAAGAAGTCCTAGATATTTTCAAAACTGCTTTGATCTACTGAGTTCACTTCAATCTCAAGCATGTGGCCTCTCATCTCATATTGTTTTCCAAAGAGATCTTCCAAAGTGGTCCAAATCTCATTTGGAGTAGAAAAATATTCAACATGAAATGTTAGGGACATAACCTCCCTAACCCCTCACATAGATAGAATAATATATTTCCATGTAATAAAATTCAATATTAATAAGGCCTAGAAATAAGGAAGAATAAGTCAAATGTAAGAAGACCTAATAGAAGCTTTTGCTTCTAGAAGGATCTTCCTCTAGATTGTTATTTTGGATAAAGAGATTTAGTATAAATAGGAGTAGAGGGTATGATAATTTTTGTCTTGAGAATTATTGTAATAGAGCTTTGCTCTGCTGGAGGTTTCCCCCTTGAAGAGGCAAGTGAACATTGTTTCCTATCAATAAAGGTATTATTTTGGTGTTGTGTTTTCATCTATTGCGTTGTTTCATTGTTATTCTTTGCAATACTTATGTTTTCAGTTATTTTAATATATCTAGTATCTTACAAGTGGTATCAGAGCACTTTCCTTGATAGAAAATTGTGGGTTAATTTTGTTCAGGATAGAGACATATTCTGATGTCTTAAAGCTACATATATATTTCATTCAATGCATAAATCCATGGTCGGGGAAGACTACACATAGGAACTAAAAGTAGTACTTAAGTGCACATTGTTGGTCACCCTTGTAACTCTTGTTGGTACCCCTTTGAGTGGTAGCGCATCAGACAACACCTGTATACAGATCGGCCTAGATATCCTGAAGCCCTCCATAGATAAACCGACCAGCCACATGATTTCTATAGTTCCATTGAAAACAACACTTGAGAATATACTCTCTAGCACCAAGATAGTTGGGTACTACGGCTAAGGGAACGGTCTATTCTCCTTAGTTAGTGCCATGAGATATTGGGTCGAGTACTACTGTTGGACCCCGCACGTATATCAAAGAGATATAGCACAGGGAAAACCCTTGTCTGTAGAAACCCTACATTCCCTAACCCTTGGGTCGAAAACAAAAAAAAAACATAAAAGATCTATTGCCACACGATTGTGCCTCCTATATTCTAGTTGCAAAATTACTACACATTTATTCCTGTTAAGAATTTGGGAATTTCAACATTGCAGTATTCTTCAGATCATAATATAACTCCACAACAATTAAAAAAAAAAGTATGGGTCTTGTTGGCACCATTATTTGATCCCTATCCCATTGGAGTCCTCTATTCTCCCTAATCGCAGTCATACCTATCATTTTTCAGCAATTTTATTTTTCTCGTGGACCCGAACCCCTTCCAACACCCTTATTTGGGCCTTACCCCATTGGATTCCTCTTATCTCCCTTATCATCGTGATACCCTTCACCCATAACCCATTTTTTGTGTGGTCCCACCCGTCCCTTTCCATTTCCCTCTTCATCATGGCCCACACCTGTAGCCAAGACATGGAATCCCACTTCAATTCCTTGTTCTCTACTTTCATAGAGACCCAACAGGAAGTGCGGAAGGTCAATGCCAATATTGCCACCATCAATAACAACATGCATTCCTCCATAGATGCAAAAATGGAAACCATCAAACATGACCTCACTACCATGCTTTGACATTGACACCAACCATTTAGGATGTTTGACCAAGTTGAAACAATCTGGCACAATGGAATACTTTATATCTTCTTTTGAGCAATTGGATTTTAGCACAGAGAGAATGTCTGATGCTTTTTTCCATGAATGTTTTATCAGTGGCCTCAAGGATGAGATATGTGTATGTGTTCTCATGGCTGAGGCTCAGAGTAGCGTGGAAGTTGCTAAAAGAGTTAAGTAAGAACAACAGGTTGTCTCTTCTCAAACCCAAAAACCCTCCTTTATTCCTTGCCCTAAACTAGTTACTCCCACTCCTCCTTCCACCCCACTAAATATCTAGAAATTAACCAGGGCAGAAATGGTTGAACGCCAACTCAAGGTCCTTTGTTATAATTGTGCTGACAAATATTTTTCTAAGCACAAGTGTAAGGAACAAATGCTTTTTATGGCCATCTCCAAGGATGTTTCTGAAGATGATGATGAGGGTCACCCTATGGCCAAGTCACCTAAACCCACAAACATGACTCCACCTTCTAACCCTCCCGAAGTTGAATCAGTCATTTCCCTGAATGCTCTCATTGGCTTCTCTACTCCCCAAACCCTCAAGCTAATTGGTTTCATTAAACATCGGAATGTCATCATCCTTGTTGACAATGGAAGCACCCATAATTTTATTCATCGCCACATTTCCCAAGAAACTAATTGTTATATCCATGTAGTCAATCATTTTCAAATCATGATTGATAATGGTGGGTCCATGAAATGTGGGGGGCATTGGGAAAATGTGTGTCTCCAAATTGGTCAATACCACATGAAATCTCATATGTTTTCTATCGACATGGGTGGTTGTGACATTGTGTTGGGTGTCAAATGGATAAGGACTATGGGTCCCAATATCATGGATTTTAAGGAATTAACCATGCAATTCACCCAGGAGGGTGTTATATCCCTAAACTTCCCTACTTATTCATACATGGCATTGACCTTTCTACTTGCACAATTTGCCAAAATACTGTTGAGGAACTCTATTTAAAAAACCATTTTTTGGAGCATGTACGCGCCCTACCGCACTACTTCCAACGTGCATATGATTGTTGCATGCTAGATAGACTGCGTACCTATGCTAGCTATATACTAAAAATCCCGCGTTTACCTCCAAAAGTTGCAAAAAATGAAAAGTTGCAAGGAATTTGGCGAAATTAATGGGCTATTGGAGGTTTCCCAACCAATTCACCTTTTGTATCATGTCCCCAAACCGAATAACTATCCTTTTGTCATATAAAAGGGGTCTCATTCCAACATCAATCATTAGAACAGTGAAACTCTGCCCAAATCCCTTTCCTCCTTGCCTATCTATTTGCAACCCTTTTTGAGTTCTTTCCTCTACATTCCCTCTCTAACCTTTTCTCATATACAATCCCTTCCCTTCCCTTGAAGTGATCAGTTGATTGTTAGAAAAAACATTGGGATAAGTGCACTTGGAGCGATATCAAGAGGAGCTCAAACTAGGTTCGCAGGAGCATCATCCTATAAAGGTTGTAATTTCCAATCTTTGAATATTGAATACAAGAATCTTTTTCATGTCCCAAATAATATCTTTAGGTATTTCATTTTATTTATGCATAATGATTTATATCTAACCCTAATTGATGAGTAGAAATAGAATGTGTGTAGCGTTGTTTTCCTATGTACTCTTGTAGGTCAGCTTTGAAAGAGTCTCTCTCAGAGCATCGTGGTCTAGCTTGGGGGTGGCCAATGGTAAATCTGTCAGGAGTGGTTGTGCCTATGGTTGGGTGGAAATAGGCACCCCTTTTAGCAGTCGCTTCATGAACTCTGGTTTTCTGATAAGTATCTTCATACTCTGTGTACTGAAACAGAAATCGTGATTGAATATATTTATATGTCTATGAATGAGTTCTGTGTTGAATGGTTAATTTAGAAATATACATTATCTCTTTGTGAACTCATGCTTTTAAATGGGTGTATGCTTGATTCAACTGAGCAGTTAGAAAGTTGTAATATGTAAGCCTGCAATAGTATCAGGGAAAGATTTATTGGAATGTTTAAGTTCTTTCGATCTCTAAAATCTACCCTCGCGAGAATTCCAGGTTCAAACCCTGTGCAAGGAGGACGCCTCCTTCAGACCCTTCACCCGTATGACCGATCTCTCATGCCCATGTCCTTAACACAATTACAGCTAAAGGAATTAGTGCATAGCCCACAAGATTTTTCAAAGGACCAATGTGACCAAGGTCTGGGAACCCTGTGCTAGGCCGGAAAGAAGTTAAGCCTTATGGCTTTAGAACTCCGGGAGTTCGAAGCTCCAGAGTGCTTTGACCCTATCTTTTATAAATTGGTCGAAGGCAACTGATAATTACGGTTACCCACTAGGTTAACTCACGCTTGGTGGTTTCCTTATCCGGGACAATTAGACTTGGCCCACAATTAAACCTTGATCCATTCAGTTATCGTAGAGTAACATGAACCACCTACATGAGAGTATTCGGGAGAACCCTTGGTCATTGGAGCCATGCTAAGGTAACTTCAGCAAAGTCCCACTCTGTGAGAATTGGGATGATATATCATCAAACTCCCCGAAAGGGGAATTCATGAAGTGATGAGAGTTGTGGATCAGGGAATCCATTGGGAATCACTCTCAGTTGTTAGATCGAGCTTAGTGAAGAGGTGGCACTAAGTACTTCGGCGAAGTCCCACTTCGGGAGAATAGAGGTGGTCCAATGTCAGAACTCCCATTTCTAGAGTCACTAAGATAATCTAGGTCCTTGAGAGTAGAGGCACGCATGTCCACAAATCAATGATTATCTGGAAGTGCGGTTATTTGGTGGTATCGAAGTGTAAACATAAGAGCATGCATGATTCCCCAAATCTCTGCAAGCCAGATAAAATCCTCGTCGAGGATACTAGGTGCACATGGCAATAGATCGAGCATGGTTCGGTGTTTAGAACTACGGGGGGAAGCTGGAAACTACACGCTAAAACTCCTGAATGTCAGAGTTGCGAAGCAATGCATATTGTTGATCTAAGGACCCTTCTAGATCCCTCTCAACCATCTGATCAACCAAAAGGAAGGACTCACGTACAACACTTCAGCGAAGTCCCACTTCGGGAGTAAGGGCAAATTCACACCATGGATCCCTTGAACACCAAAGTTACGAAGTAACAAAGGCTGTAGATCCAAGGGTTACGTGGACACACTTGGTTCATTAGATTGAAGGGCTTGGACGGCTATTAGTCTATAGTGATGTGGCACCGTGACGTCATCTAGGGTGAAGTGGACCCACAATCAATGTGCCACGTGTCACATGGATTTGTGTGTTTTGAAAACCCTATAGGCCCATTAACATGTGAAACATGTCACCCACTGAAGGGGCCACATGTCATCATTGTCTTATCGTGTTTCACCCCCTATCATGTATTCTCTTGGCTTATTGGTGGGTGGAGTACTCAGGACCTACCTGTTCTTACCTCTGCAATTAATATGTCACCTCGTGCAAGGGTGAACCCTTTGGGAGTCCTGAGGTTTGGGGTGGGGTGTCGTAGATAAGATGAAAGGTCTGAAGACCGAAGCCACATGGTGAGATTTCTATCTCCTTCACTAGTTCAGGATTTTGGGACTCTGGATGATAGATTCATAGAAGAAAAAATGGGCGTTCAGCACTAAAGCCTTGAACGTCAAACTATCCCTTAAGCTTAGTGATTAAACGAGGATGAGTTTCCGCCATTAGATTTGACGGTGGATGGGCTATCACCATAGATGCAGGAACGTTGGATAATCTCTGGGGCTTTGGGGTGCATGGAACAGTATGAATGAGACGAATCTACGTGGATGTTGCTTGGCCCTTCACCGTAAACGCTCGAAGAGCCTTGGAAGGGAGTATCTCCCAATTCAAATCTTAGATTTGAGCATGACGATAGTCGTTGGAAAGTTGCGGGTGAGAAGAAGACGACAATGCCATTAAGGAGAGGTTTGTAAATGTTTGAGAGAAAGAGAAATTTTGATGCCCCTTCCCTTAGATGTTCCCTTAAGGGGTTCGATGTGTTACACCCCACAAGAAAAAACAAGGCAAGGCTATGTGGCTCATAACGAAGAGGTCTTGGAACCAACATTCAAAACAACTCAATAGGGAATCATTGTCCCATTTATTATTTCCACTAATCAACTGCAACCTTTCTTTCTAGACTGGAAGGAAAGGGACAAAAAATAAATAGATATTCTATTATTTCATTGCTAGCCTTGTGTAAATTACACCATCTTGGGCCATTTAAATTTCTCTTTTTCCCATTATCGCATGTAATTATCTTGTTTTCCAAAGAACACCATAAAAATATTATAGTCTTGAGTGGACTCTTAAATTTCCACACTACCTTCCATCACCAAGTTTATTCACCCCTTTTCTCTTCTACCACTTTTGCCTCATAATTTAATTTTGTTGTGTAATTACCCAAAACTTTGTTCTTTGTCCATTTTATCTCATCCTCTTTGTCCGAGAGAGATATTCCATTATGGTTTATAATATCAATAAAATGTTTCCACTCAACAACCTTTCCACCCTATAGATTTAGCTCCTCTATTGTTTTCCACTTCTAGGTCCACCCTTCATCTAAACATGCTCCATCTTTTAATTTGAATATCCCTAAAGCATGCAAAACCTATAGTAGAGGGGTAGACAACCTGAAATTTCCACCACACCCCACCCAAGGGTCCATACCCACTCTTACCTTGTTTCCATTTCCAATTTTCCATGCAATCCATTTTCCAACTAGTGGAAATGCCCTGCATAAAGATTTCCAAACATTTGTGTTAGGATATTTAGACACTTAGGATTTAGTTAAGATCAAATTGGTATAGTGTGTCTTTAGGTAAAAGCGTGTTTATTTAGTTTTCATTTGTAGTTATGTAATTTGACGGTCACAGTACGTTCTAGATGTAAAGTGATCTGATAATTCATATTCCCCTCGATACTAGCGGCTATATTGATATGTGTCTTAGCACCTTATTGGTCCATAATATCAATTTAAAGAGCATGAAGGGTGATTTTCTAAAGATCAATTGTAAAAATGCTTACGTACAATATTTTTATTTTGTATTAACATATTACCTCAAGTGTCTGTGTTGGCTAGGGTCGTGGATTGTTTCCCTTTTTTAGGGTTTTAGCCACATAAAACATTGGTGTATCGATATTTGATCTATTTGTGTGATAAATTTATTAATGTGTTTGTCATGTGTGGAAATACCATGTTTTCTCGAACATGGTATCAGAGACCGCATGAAGACTTGCTCTCGTTATTGATCAAAATCATGAACATGTGTTGTTGCATGCATCGAAATATTTATGGGGTTTGTTATTTTTGTGCATATTTAGGGTGAGCGATTGTTCCATTGCATCTAGAGCACTTCTTTGATTTGGAAACACTTTTCATTTCATTCGAAAAGGTTTTTGTTTGCTCAAGATATGACCATTTTGTCATATTTGGAGGCAAAAACAAGGGTTTTTTTGGGCAAACACACTTCGAGGCAAACTGTAAAATTTATAAATAAAAATGTCCCTTCTCCTTCATCACATTTGCTATATATTTTGCATTAGCTCACTTGGTTGAAAGTTATTTTATTTAATAAGAGGTCTTGAGTTCAAGTCTTTTTATAAGTTACTTTTTCAAAAAAATCATGCAACTTTGAGTTATAGTATAACTTTATTTTGTAAACTGCATTTCACTTAAACTATAAAAGTGAATCACTATAAATTAACTTTATTGCTTTTTTAAAGTTAGTTTTTTGCATGCAACTTTAATTTATAACATTGTACAAATGATTCTCACTTGTTTTATAAAAATGGTCACTTCATAAGTAACTTATTTTAAAAAAATGAGCTTATAGGCAAAGTTAGAGAAGGGGAGAATTTTTCTTTTACTTAGGAACATTATTGTGTATTTATCACCATGTGGGACAACCTCTACCTACCACGTGGAACTTTGGTTACCTTTTATGCCTTTCTTAAAAAGGGCATAACTTTGACATCTGAAGTTCATTTTTTGTGTATTTTTTTAACTACCTATTTTTTCGAGAGTTTTCCATCTACTATTCTGTTTCTTTTTTTAAATCCATCTTACCTATTTATTTTAAAGTGGCTAGTCTGAGTGATATTTTGCTTATTAGTACCAACTACTTCTCATGGAAATATTGTATGGAGAATGTATTACGAAGTAAAGGATTTTACCAGATTACCTTGTGAAAAGAAAAAGGTCCCACTAATGTCGCAAAGAAAGCCAAATTGTAATGCCCCATTTCACCTGAGTATTTTTATAAAAAAGACTTGTTCTTTGAGGGTGTTTTCCCTCAAATGAACCGGTTAATTAATACTTTGATGAATGCTAGACTTATTATGAATTGATTAAAATATCAAATTGTGAAATTGATTAATTATGCATTATATCGCGTTGAATAAAACGTATGGATGGTCATAATTTTGTACATATTTTACTACAAGAAGCTCAATGACTGGTTGACACGGGTATCGTCAACAAGACCCTAGGACTTCGGACCAAGTCAAGGAGTAAATGTGTTGATGAAATTTTGTATAAATTATTTAAATTGATTATGGACATTACTGATAAAAACTTGTTTAGTGGATGAAAGCACGGCGATCATGCTTGTTGATCTGACTCAAAAAAGGAGTAACGGGGCTATACAGAACCAGACCAGCATAAAGGCAGGGGTGGAACAACATCTTTGATTCCACTCACTAGCACTCTCATCGTGGTTGGAGTTGAAGAGTGAGGGACACTCTTGCTCAGAGGGTTTCACGATGTTGTGAGGGTAGACTGGGTCTTAGTCACTCGTGAGGTATACTAAGGGGTGTGAAATAAGGCGGAGGCCTTATTCCTTAATGTCCAATAGTCTCATAATAGGGGCAACTACATGAGTAATAGTATCTCCACCAATTGTATCATATTCCCAATGCTCAGGGTCAAAGCGCTTGAAGGGCATGACACATGACACCCTTGGAGTAAATCAGTACATCCTGAAGGGCATGGCGTTCATGGAACCCTTAGTCTTTGATTCAAATCAAACTTCTAATATAAGGTGAAATATGTAAGTTAACCTAAGAGTAAAGTGATAAAATAAATGGATAAAATCATTCTAGAAAATTTTGCAAATCAACTTTTATTGGAAGGGATTAGATGTTTAATGAACAATTAAATTATTCTAAGAATTTGTGGGTAATTGGAAGTTAGATTTCAAGCCAAATATAATTAAATAAAAAACAAACAAACAAACTTGCTTAGAAGGAAACTAAAAATGTGCATGATATTTATTAAAGTGAATAAATAAATAACAAATATTAATTTCATGAGAAACAATTACATAAGAATATTAATTGGGGTGAATTTTAACTCATTGAGTAAATAACTAAATAAAAGGTGGGCTAGTTGAGTTAAGTGAACCACCATTTAAGTTAACAAGATGGTAAAAATATTCCCTTAAGAAAAGAAGGGAAACATCTAGGGGGGAATCTAAAAGACAAGAAAAGCAGAGAAACATCTAAGAGAAAATCTAAAAGACAAGAAAAATAGGGAAACATCTAGGGGAAAATCTAAAAGACAAGAAAAATTGGGAAACATCTAGGATAAAATATATGAGACAATAAAAATAAGGGACTCTTAAATAAAAGTTAAGAAACAGCTAGGAGTAATTTTAAGAGTTTAAGGAAAGTGAGTGAGGGAAATAATTTATTTTAAATTTAATTGATAAATTCTTGTGCAGGGGGAAGGATATAAAAGAAAGGTCTTGGGGCAAGAGAGGGGATGCTACCATATTGTTGGATGGTCATCATAATGACCGTAGACCTTTGAGCATCACTTACAAGTTGGACATTGAAGTGTGTTAAGAGGTGGGATCCTCTCACTTGCGAGTGTGCACTTCATAGCTAGAGTTTGTGGTTGGATTTGTATAGCTCCGCTACGACTCGGGGGGGCATAGGGAAAAAGAGCACTTGTTGCATTCATTGGGACGCATCCAGTGAGTCATGGCAACGATCGACGAGTTTGCGGCAAGGATTGACGAATCTCGATGACCCGATGCAAGTAATTCGACAACAATTCTTTTGGTGATAGTAAATTTTATATTGCATTTAAATAAAAATTGATATAATTGACAACTTTTATATGTTTTAGTATTGAATGAGTTTATGAAATCCAACTATTATTAAATTAATAAATATACAAATATATTCTGAATCTCAATATGAAAACAAACTAATTATTTCCAAATCTATAAATGTTATTATAAATTATAAATTTATTTTATATGATAATGATTGTTTAATGGGTGTTTATTAGGTGTTAAGTATGATAATGATTGTTTAATGGGTGTTTATTAGGTGTTAAGGAAGATAAATAAATATATCCATCTCTACATTGTGTTAAATATTAATTAGATAATTGTTGAAATGGTAGAAATAAGATTAATAAATTATATACATTAATACATTGTTGAAATGATAGAAAGAAGATTAATTTAGTGTATGCATTAATACATCTACAAACATAGTTCACTTCTTAAATTGTAATGCATGCATCCCACGTTCTAATTATAGTATCTAGAGTTACCATGTAATAATCCGAAGGTTACTTTTTCAGCAATGTTAAATATAATATGTAATATGTAAATTCTCGTGTCGTGTTTCTAGAGGTTGCCTTAGCTATTTTAGAATTACCTTAAGTTCACAATAAAATTGTGAAAGATACAATAATGAAATTTGTTCCAACATTTCAAAGCATATAAGAAACTCACGTCAATTTTTTTTTTCCATGGGAAAGTTTCTCGTTTATATTCATCAGTATATAAACATTTTACATAGCAGCCATTACATAATTCGTCCCGGAAACCCAGCAAGGTTTGACCTCAAGACCTCCTCCCAACACTTGGAGAAGGTACTGTCTTACCAATCGCGTTGTCTCACGAGACTCACTCACGTCAAATTTAACAAATGCATGATAATGATTATAAATAAATGTTATAAAAGAAGGCTTATAATGATATTGATGACCTAAATTTAAGAATGTAAAATTAAGTTATAAAAGGTTTATGATGACATAATAAAT
>ML799069.1:98980-110650 GCA_009831015.1 Picea engelmannii | reverse complement strand
TATAATATTAGTCTATTAAAATTAAGTTTATGATCTAATAAATTTTAAAATGTAAAATTAAGTTTTATATATATATATATATATATATATATATATATATATATATATAAAAGAAGAGATATATTACCTTAAAAGCATCAAAACAGTACAATGTTCATTGTTTGTCACATGTTCCGTTACATTAAGGAAACTAGAATAGGTGGCTTGCAGAAAAACTTGGAAACCATAACTGAAATTCTAAAATATAACGAGACAAGTATCATGCTCCACATATATGACGTGGCTAGTATCATGCACCAGAAAATGTGTCTACCAAGGTTGTTGTCATACACCAGAGAATTTAACAAAAATGAAAAAAAAAACGAAATTGGTTCCTGATATGCAAAAAGAGAGAGAAGCTAGTAGTTTGGAAAACTCGGGCATCCATCAGTGTTGTAGGTGAAGGCGAACCTTTCTCCACAGGTCGGACAACGTGTTTTATCTGGTGCATCCGAAAGGGAGTCGAACAGGAGGTCCATGCGTCGGTTGAGGATGCTTTGATTATGAGTTTGGTCCTCTAGGATCTATCACATATCAAAGATCATTTGAAGGTGGTCGTCCTTAAAATGGTGTGGAGTGAGCAGAGGCTGATAAATTTTCCCAACCTTATCCTCATGAGGAGTTGTATCTACATCAAAAGTTGTTGGTGGAATTTATTCCATGGCCATTCCAGGGGATGTGTTATGGTCTATCCAATTTGTCAGCCAGTTGGGGGGGATTTCTTCCTCCACCATGCAACCACCTTCCTCCAAGGGTCGAGCCTGGGTTCTGGTGATGATGTAAGGCTCAGACGAGGCCTCCAAAGGCTGCATCTTGAGAGGAGGAATTTCTTCCTCCATAGGGAAGCTTCCAGGATCCAGCAGGGTATAAGAGAGTGGTGGAGGTGAGTGTGGGGCATTGAGGGAAGGCGGAGGAGGTTCAATCCAGTTCTGGCCAATTCTAGGAGAGCTAGTGGTTGGAGGGGAGGGTTGTGAGGGATTAGGGTGGTTGCATCGAGCACTGAAGTTATAATATTGTGGCCCCCTTTTGGGTTTGCCAAGCTCTCTGGGCATGGTGGAGGAATTGCAACAAAGAATGGGACAAGGAGGCGAAATAGAGATCTGGTCCATAGAAAATCAGGCTAGAGGTATTGCGCTAGAGAGATCGAAACTGAAGAGGGTGACTAGCAGAGTTATGGATACCACGGTGGAATGCCTGCAACAGGAAGGCGTGTAATGAAGGAAGAACCAGAGAGTTGACTAAAATTGGAGAATGAAAAAATGCCCGAGGGATCTTACCTTCATAGAGGCCGGTGAAATGACTGTAAGGAGCGCCATGAAATCAGAGATGACACCAACCCGCAATCTAATACCTGCTCCAGTATTCCATCTCTAGTTCGCATGAGGAGCCATTAAATTCCCTATGGTGAATTGACGCACTATCATAATTGCAACGCAAGAGCCCATCATTCAAATAGGTTGGAAGTTTGGCTGGTAGCTGGGGGTAATAACTCCCCTAGTTGCATGCGCGCCAACAATCTCTAGTTGGCCATCTGTCACCCCATCCGGGGAAGGGTAGTCTTGGAGAGCCAAGTCCTTGCAATGAAGCAACAACTACGAGTCTTGAGATTACCATGTGTTGATGAATATGTCTCTCAAGGGAGAGGTTCCTCCTTCGTTTTCCAACCTGTCTGCAACCTTGTTAGCTTCTCGACGGATGTGAGAGGTGATCAGAGTAAGTGAGGGTCAAATAAGAGCTTGCATACTATTTAGGGGGCCCAAGAGATGCCAACTTGCAGTGATTTTTTTTGGATCATTTTCATTAATGATTTTGGTTTTAAGATTGATGATTACTTTCGAATCCCCTTCTATTATGAGGAGAGTAAGTTTGAGATCCACAGCTATTTGGATTCCTCTAACAAGGCCCCAAAGTTATGTTGAATTGTTCGTATCATATCCCAGATGTTCTTCCATGAGGTACTGAATTTGTCCTGAATTGTCTCTAATAACCACTCCATATCTTGCCAGACTGGGATTTCCCTTGGAGGCACCATCAAAGTTGACTTTGTAGAAGACCTGGGGGGGGGATACCAAGAATGGGAGCTTGACAAGGAAGATCTTGTGTGAGGTTGTGGGACAGTAGGGTTTAAGGGCAGGGCTAAATTCTAGGTTGCTAGAATGGAGGAATCGAGGGGTTCTGAGGGGAGGTCTTCCTGGGTCTAGGATTGGGCTTGAACGATTTCCTGAACATACTTGAGGATTGTGGACCAAATGATATTTTGGGGGGAGGCCTAGGAGTGTAAAATTCGACGTTCTTTTTTTCCATAGTATCCAAACAATGAAACCTAGAAGGATTTTCCAGATTATGTCCAGTATGGGGCTTTTGAAGAGTCCATTTCCCAAATTGTTTATGGTATTTATGATGTTATTTATTTCTCTTTTGTTTATTCTCATATGTTGAGATGTCTGATCCTAAATTATCCCACTTAAAGGACATTGGTCGAGAATTTGCTCCATTGTTTCTTCATATTGTTGACAGAGATGGAAAATTGAGGGTCCTATAAATCCTCTTTGCCTAAGATTATCCCAAGTCAAGATTTTATTTTGAACTAAAAGCCAAAGAAAGGTGGAAATTTTCGGCCATAGATTGGATTTCCATATTATGTTCAAAATGTTCTCTTTTAGTTGATTTTGGAAGTTTTCATGTAGATGATATCCCTCTTTAAGTGTAAATGTTCCATTAGGGTTATACCCCCATCGGAGAATGTTTGGATCCTCACTTATGCGGATCTTCCTTTCATTTACCACTTCTCTCCAAAGTTGTAGATCACAATCTGTTGACACCTGTAGGTCCTGTGGGGTTACTTTCTAGTTCTGCCAATGAGGGTGAAGAGGGACATCCAACCATAGATCAGGGACTTTGAGTTTCGTCAAGTCGTAGATGTGTTCCTGGTAGAGGTGAAGGTTATCCTTTGATTGCAGAGGGGTTAGTTATTCCCAAGAGTCCATCCAAAACTGAGAATTCTTACCATTTCTAATTTCCTAGAAGGCATGAGCTTGAATGAGCAGTCGATTTTTCCAAGCTGCATTCCATATGTTAGAACCTTGGATCTGATCTATCAGTTGAATGAGTTGAGCCTGAGGGGTATTTGGAGTGTATTTGTGCTTCAAAATTTTGGTCCAAATCGTTTTTAGGGTTTTGAGCCAATGCCACCAGATCTTTTCCCCCATGATGTTGTTTAGCTTTTCCGGATGCCGGAGACCTAAACCCCCCAGGGATTATGTTTACACACTTTTTCCTAGCTGACTAGCGCCCATTTTTTGTTGGGATCATGACCATTCTAGAGGAAATTCCTCTGTGCATTCCTTATACTTTTGATGACATTTTGCGGGGTTTCCAGGGTGGGGAACATGTAGGTAGGGATAGCTTGAAGTACATATTTTAGGAGGATTAGTCTAGCCAGAAGGTTGAGGGATCTGAAGGTCTAGTTGCTAAATTGAGAGGATAAGGGAATCTCAAGAAATATTTTGGGCTACAAAATCTGAAAGGGGGAGTCCTAAATAATGGTACGGGAGGGAACATTTTGGTATGCCTAGAAGATGGGAGATATAGAGATGAATTGTTGGGGGAGTGTTGAAGAATAAAATCTAAGATTTATCCAAATTGAAGGAATTGATAGAGGCATCACTGAAGTCATTAATAATGTTCCTGAGTTTGTTGGCTTCCTAAGCAGTGGGAGAGTTCAGGATCATGGTATCATCCAAAAATTGGTTGTGGGAAGCAACCAGATGTAACCCATGTAGATGAAGGCCTTGGAGAAAGCCATCCAGAATGGAAGCTTTGATGTAACAGCCTAGACCTTCTGTCATGATGATAGAAAGAAAGGGGGAGAGGGGGTCCCCTTGTCGGATTCCTCGGTTAGGTGAGAAAAGTTGAGAGGGGACTCTGTTAACAAGAATGGAGAAGAAGACAGAGGATATGAGGTTCATTACCCATGAGATCCAGTTGTTGCTAAAACCAAAGGCTAGTAGGACAGCTTCCAAGTAGTGTCAGCTTAGTTGATCAAAAGCTTTTAAGAGGTCAAGTTTGATTAGCATACTTGGAGTGTGAGTGGTCTTGAGCGAGTGGATGGCTTCATGAACCAGGATGAAACTGTCCATAATCTGCCTTTCATCCACATATCATGATTTTTCATTGGAGATGATGAAGGGGAGAAGAGGCTTGAGTTGCAGAGAAATGACCTTGGAGATGATTTTGTAAATTATATTGCAGAGCGTTATTGGCCTGAAGTTCTTCAGATTAGTGACTCGTTCCTCCTTGGGAATGAGGATAAGAAAATTATCATTTAGAGAAGGGAGGACTTTGCCAGAAGCGTGGGATTCCTCAATTAGTTTCCAAAACTCTTCATAGATCATAGGCCAATAGTAGTGGAAGAAGTTTGTGGTGAAGCCATCTGGCCTAGAAGCTTTTCCCAAGGGCATTTCCTTGATTGCCTGGTCCACTTCTGCCTACATTGTGGGTCTCATAAGGGATTGATTTTGTTCTGAAGTGATTAGGGATGGAATATGTTGAGTGATGTGATTAATCATTGGAGTTCTATCAATGTCGGGCTCTAATAGAATATTCTTGTAATAATTAACCAGCTCAGTAGCTATTTCATCATGGGTTAGAACAATGTTACCTTGTGCATCTTCAAGTTGTGTGATACGGTTGATGAAGCGCATGTGGATCATGGAGCGATGAAATAATTTGGTATTATTTTCTCCTTCCTTGAGCCATTGGACTCGAGATTTCCATTTCGAGAGTGTTTCCTCCTGCTTGTGTCGTTCTTCAAGATGTTTCTTTAAGCTCTCTTCCTCTTGTTGTTGGGCTTCCGTGTAACTTGTTAGAATTACCTCCCACTGAATTTCCTTGAGTCTCTGCTCTAGTGATTTCTATTCTTGAAAGATGTTACCAAAGACTTTTGTATTCCATTGATGGAGTTGTTGTTTGAAGTTTTTTAACCTTTCTTGGAATATGTACATCTTAGTGCCATGTTGAATCTCTGCATTGGCCCACCAGGTGCGGGATAGCTCATGAAAATCTGGATGGGATAACCAGAATTTTTCAAACCTGAAAGGTTTAAACTTGGGAACGAATATCATATCTAGCTAGAGTTGGATCGACCATTGATCCAACCCAGATTTTGGGAGGATAGTGGCTTCCACCATTGGTCCTTCCAACATAAGGGTTTCTGAAATTAGAAAACAATCTAGTTTGTAGGCTATTTGTTGGGGTCCAGAATGTTTATTGGACCAGGTGAAGGATTTGTTTCCTGTTTTGATGTCTACTAGTTTGAGGCGGTCAATGAGGTCCCTGAGCTTGGTGCTATCTAGGTCGAGATGTTTCTTGCCTCCCCTTTTTTCTTCTAGGGTGAGGATGATGTTAAGATCTCCTCCCACTATCCAAAATTTGTGACCTACAAGAGTCTCAAGGTAGGATAGGTTGTTGAGGAAGATATCGTTCTCTTGACTTCTTTGAGGGTCGTAGGCATTGGTGATCACTCCATGTTTGTTGGAACAAATGGGTCTATAGTGAGCAGTGAGGGTATTGACTATAGAAAGAGCCTCATCAATAATGATTGTGGTTGGATTCCATAGGATGGCAAGGCCCCCTGCTGCTTCATTCAAATCGGTATAGACATAGTCACAAATACGCCAACACCTTTTAACGAGGTCCTCAGCTGTGTTTTCTACACACTTGGTTTCTTGTAGCAGTAGAATATCTAGATCCTCAAATTTTATGTAGTTGTGGAGAATCCTTTGTTTGGATCTCCCATTAAAGCCCTTAATATTCCAGGTGATGATCTTCATCATAAAGAGTTGGGTGGGTGGGAGAAGAAATTCTCGGTAAGACGTTGGATCTGACCTGAGTTGATCATATAGTTTCCTGCTTCCTTTATCAGTTGTTGATTTGATTTATGTCCTCATCTTCTATTTTCTTTAGGATTTCTTCTGGAATCTGGATCTAGGTCTGGGTTGACACCCAACCGAGAGGTGGCTCCAACAGTGGAATCTAGGAAAAACTTGTGGATCTTCCTGAGTTGTTCTACTGGTATGGTATTCAGGTCCTGTTTATTGAGGGCTTCCTCTAACTTGTCTAGATCTATGTTTTCTAGTTCTTTCTCATCCATTTGCATCGTAGTATCTTCTTCGTCTTCTGCATTCTTAGTTGGGTTTGGTTGGACTTGGGGGTCCAGATTTATCATTTGTTCAGGATCTGGATTCAGGTTTTGTTTCTCTTTACCTTAATTGTTTCACAGGTCCACTGGCTTATGAGGATTCTCGACCTCTTTTGCTTCTGGAAGGTTGTTGAGGGCATCGAAGGAGTTACTAATGAAGGTTTTGCACGCGTTGATCTAGTTAGGTTTTTTCTGAGTTTGTTTCTTACAGTTTAGGACTTGAGTGAAGTCGTCCTTTTGTTTCTCTTCAACAGCTAGTTTTTTTGGAGCATTGAGAGGGCAGTCCCTAAATATGTGTCCATGTTCATGACACTTTCTACATCGAAAAGGGATGTGTCCATAGTCGATGGTTTGTATCCATTCTTTGTCATGATATTCCAAGGTAACTGAACCTGGTAGGGCTTTGGATATATTCATGTAGACATAGATGCAGGCATAAGATGTATATCTCCTTTGCTTGGTGTCTTCTGAGGATTTAACATACCTTCCTAGCATGTTTCCAATACCCATTAGGATTTCTTCCAGCCATAACTCCTATGGTAAGGAGTAGAGACAAATCCAGACCGGGGCAAAGGAAAAATCTTCATTTTATGGGCAGAAGCAGATGATCCAGAAGCGTAAGTACAGTCCTGAGGAGTTGTAGAAGTAGGGGCCATTTTCAAAGATCTAGTCTTTGTCCTCCAGGTTGTAAAATATGACCGTGAAGAACCCCTTCAAGCTTCATTGAAGCTCATAGTCCCCTTTTGGGTTCCACCAGGTTTTGATCCATCGAGTGAGGTATTTTTTCCGAGGGCCAAAGCCCTAAAAATTTTCGATCAAAGCGTGGTCCTCATAAACTGGGTATTCTCTCCAACCTTGTTAGATTTTATCACATACTTCAGTGCTATTGGTGCTTGGCAAATGAATTTTCCTAGAACCCGGATGTGAGAAGCTTTTGGATGCGATGGCTCCACATCCATGCCCATTTCATTTTCTCGGTCTTGCTCATCTTGTAAAAATTGGTCGCGGAGGTGCGGAGGGGGTTCAAAAGGCGGTCGCTTGGCACGAGTACCATCTGTTTCATTAGTTGTAACATTCTGGTAAGAGGGGGCTTTCACCCCTCCCTATGTGTTCATTGTGTTGTGTCAGGGGCTGCGACAGGAGAGATTACGACGACCTTGACCAGGAGGAATCTGAAGGTGTCAAAGCTTGTGCAAGCGCGATTAATCAAACCCTAGTTTTCGCAGAGCCGACTGTTATCTCCAATTTCTTCCCAAATATTGAGATGGGTTATATTAATATGTTAAAATTATGTAATTATGGTCTACCAAGTATATAGATATGCAATTAAGTTTAAACTTTTCACATATAATGTTGATTACATAAAATTTATATTATTTTATTTATGAGAAGTTACAAAATAATTGATTTATATAATTAATTGTATATCAATTTCATGAAAGAGAAATAAATATTGGTAGAGAGAGGAACTTGTTTCATGTTTTTTAAAACAAATAGCATTTCGGTGTGAAACAAAAGTAAGAGAAAAACTCAAAATTTTCAGGATATTTTGGTAGTTAAGTTTTGATGTGATTTATTATTCTTTAAAATTTGGATTGCTAACCATTTTTATGATAAAAACTAATTATAATTTTACTAAAATCCATATTACATTACACTCAAAATGAAAATCTATGTCATCCGTTGTGAGAAATAAAGAATGAGGAAGTAGACATTAATCTATAAAATAATAAGAAGCATATACCAATAACGTCAAAGATATTAAATAGTAAATGTCATGAGTGATGAATTACATTGGGAGACACATGAGGCACGAAGAATTCATATTTAGAATAAATAATAAGAGCTCTTTAATCTTAGAAATAGTATGGTTAGGAAGTATTAAAATGTGAATACTTAATGGACGATGAGATAGGCATAATCTTTGCATACTTATGTGCTTTTTTATTACATTTTATTTATATTTATTTGCAAAATTCATGATATTGTGAGATTATCTTGTTTGTCATTACGCATGGACTTATATTTTAGTAATGTAATTTGAATAAGTTTTAATTTATTTGTAAAAATAAATGTTATCGTATTTATTTAATTACTCCGAAAGGCGTATACCTATTGGTAATGGGCATAATTAATGACCTTTTAATCTAAAATTATAATTTGATGGCTAATAATTGAAGATGTTGGCATATTCTTAGTCGTCCTCCCAAATCAATGAATGTGATTTACTCTTCATAACTTCCTTTTATTTTTTAATGCATCCATTAACATGTTTACTTTTTAACATTTACTTAATCATATTAAGAAATTACTGTAGCACCATATAATTGCCACGTTTGGATTATTAACGAGCACTACTTCAACTTCCTCCTCAGTTGTCTGTGCGTCTCAGTTGTCTGCCTGTTTCATATTTGATGGCTAGTCGACCCACCTATTGCATGAGCATGGAGCATTTCATTTTTGAGCATGGATATCTTTCGACGTTCTCAACTGATACGTTTCGGCGTTCTCAGCCGCGAGTTAGCGGCTGTGCTAGTTAGATAAATCAAGACTTTAATAGGGTGAAATTGTTGATGTTATTGAACAAATTTGCACAATCTTGCACAAATTGATGGATCTTATTACACAACTTTGCACAAGATTGATCTAACTTATTTCTTAGTTGGCATAACCTTACGTAGAGTTAATTCAATCATGGTTGCAACAAATTAATAGTTTTAAACTAGAAGAACATGCGTAATAACTAATTTCCCACCTAGAACTTTGTTGTGACTAAATAATTAATTAATTTAGTTTATGCATATGTAAGTCTTCACAAAATTATATCGTGTTTTCGAATCATCTCCTAATCTTGTGAAAAAAATTGGCAAGTAGGAAAGGATGCAATCCTTGCACATTTTGCACAAGCTTGTAAATAATCAAACCCTTGAAAATAAAAAATAAAAAGATGTACCTTAGGGTTAACTTATATGGGTGTTATACAAATGGAATAACAAAAATGACGAAGCATATGGATTAATCGAAATGTCCATCTCTAGTAATTTACGATTTCAGCTTCAAGGAAGTGATGGCCCAGATGAAACTTGGGAAAACTTGGAAGCCATATTTGGTAAACACAATGAGATTCCATCCCACTAGCTTGAAAATAAGTTAATTTCTTTAAATCTCAATGATTTCTCTTACATTTAAAATTGTCTATCTAAGTTAAAAACACTCAGAATTTTATTTAAAGTGTGCAAAATAGAAATGAAGGATCATCAATGTATATATGTTATTCTTGTTAAGCTTGGTAGTTTGTATTATGTTTTTGTGTCTACTTTTCACTCTACCAAAGAAGCTTGAGGGGCTACTCACACGCCACTCTCTCTTGAATCTTTTTATGATTCTTTGATTGGAGAGCAATATAAGCTCTTGCATCTTGGAGTGATTGGCATTGCAGGTACATCTAACAAAGCCTTAGTGGCCCAACAGAAGGATAATTCCAAGCATCTAAAGAAGCGACATCCTTGCACAACAAGGAAAACAAGGGTTTGAACCCCTCTCAGCTAAATTCTACTCCTAATGATGACAAAGGACCAAAATAAAAAAGCACAAAGACTGAGAGACTTTGCAATTTTTGTGGGTGAGATGGTCATCTAGAGTCTAAATGTTTTAAAAATATGGAGGCCTTAGAAGAAACAATGAAGAAACACAACATCAATATCGATTCGTCTTCTTCTAACTCTTCTTCGCATGGACATGCACTCTATGCTTATGGTTTTTCCTTCAATGAAACATCTACTTCTTCCAATGAGTGGTTTTTTGATTCTGGAGGATCTTATTGTATGGCTAAGGATAAAGCCATTTTTTCTACTCTTAATGAATGTAACACCAAACAAATATTTGTTGGTGATGATAGATCTCTTAGTGTTTTAAGGTGTGGAACAATTCAATTAGATGATGGTAATTTTAGTGATGTATTATGTGTTCCAAGTCTCTCTTGCAACCTTCTTTTACTATATCAAATTAAAGGTAAAACAATAAGGTATTTTCCCCACCAATATGTAATCAAGGATTTAAAATATCTTAAGCATGTTCTAGCAACTAGAATGGTCGATTATATTATCAGGTTATATAAATTTGACAACTCTAGGTCATCATATTTTCCATCAGTTTTTATTGCTCGTAGCGATGACTTGAGAAAACTTTGGCATGAGAGATTCAGTCATATAAACTATCTCTCATTGCAATAGTTATGCGATCAAAATATCATGACTCATCTCCCTCTAGTTTCTTGTAGAGATGGGATTTGTGTTGGTTGTGTTCCCGAAAAACATCATCGGGACAATTTTGACAAGCATGCCTTGACCCCCTTATAGCTTGTTCATTGTTATTTGTGTGGTTTGTTTCTGTGAGAACCATCCCAAGTCCTCAGATTGTAAGTTTTAAACCTTGAAGTAAAAAAAACATAAATTAAGCAATGGTTCACACATACAATACACATAGATTTGCGTTGGAAACCCTTAACCAAGAGAAAACCATCCTTCCTTGGTGTCATGCCTCTCAACTCTTCATTGTATTAATTTCACCATTCAAAATACAATATATAGGTATTATGTATCTACCAAAACCCTAATCCCTTAATTCGGGATTAATTTAGAAAACTACTAAAAATAGAAGAAAAAAAAAAAGATAAAATAACAAAAATTGCATATCGTCAAATGTAGTCGTCAAATCTGACATGCCCCCACACACACATGCAAAGAATATAACACCTACCCAACACATATGACTAGTAAATTTTTGTAATAAGTTTGGACATAAATAAAATGAAATGTTTTATGATTTCCTTTGCTAGTTTTGTTATAAGTCTATGAATTTCATTGTTCTATGTGATAATTTCAAGATCCAAGATCTTATTATATATCAATTACAACATAAAATTTTGGTAATAAATTGACAACATAATTCAAGTATTTATTCACAACATAAATTAAAGATAAGGATGGTAAATACGTCTCCAAAAGTTTGTTTGAGTCCTTTGATTATGTTCCCTGATGTCCACTACTCTTTTCTCCCTCTCAACTGCCCAAAACATGATTTTGTTTTTATCCTCCCAGCCAAGTAGGAACAACCTTGTTGGCTCCCTAGATCTAGGAAACTAGGTTTCCTGACCCTCTGTGCCCAAAGTCCTAGAAATCACAACCCACTAGTATCTCCAATATGTTTAGCAACCCCATTTCCAAAATCACAATGAGTCCCAAAAATTCTTCTCACATGTTGTTTTTTCCTTCTTTGGTCCCCCCCCCCTCCCAAGACCATAATCCCCCCATTATTCCTCCTTCCATCGCCTCCCCTTGGGAATATCAACCCCATCATCAACAACAACTCACTGACATCCCCTCTGACATAACATATAAATTTCATAAATACTATTTACTTAATTTAAACCA
>ML799069.1:74702-88772 GCA_009831015.1 Picea engelmannii | reverse complement strand
CAAATTTCTGTAATTTCTATAAGCCTTTAAAGAAGTAAAATTTTCATAATTTACAATTTATTTCAACACTTACGCAAACACTTACGCAAGTAGAATTTGACAATAAGTAATAATCTAAGTAAACCCTTCATGAATTTGAATTTTCATACCTCACTCTGATGCTATCCGCAGCAGCTTGCTCCCTTCGCTTGAAATTGCTCCTTAGGACACCCCAAAAATAGCCACCCTACCGACTAGTACGCCTAGCCCTAGGACATCAATGGACGTCCTAGCCCTCCGAGCCCAAAACCTCCTCAGCCCCGGTGCACTGTAAATCCCACTGTAAACCAACTCTCCCAAAACTCCCAATTCTCCCCTCTCGTCGAATGCATGAAAAGAATCCCCTCCCTCCTCCTTCTCCACTTCCCTTATTCCTCCTTCACCGCCCTCGCACATTCACTTCCCCACCAAATACCTTATCTCTTTATTAATGCCTTATCCATTCATTTATTTATTATTAATTGTCGTATCCTTTATTTAAATGTTTCCCTTTTACGTATGGGTTACGTTATCCCTTATGGGATATGTAACCCCATTTAACATTATATTTTATTTTTAACCATTAATTTAATACTTAATCAATTAATGATTCACTTAATAATTAATCATTCATTAACCCTTATGTACACTATTTAATAATATCCAATTATAAATATTATTATTGATATAAATACAATTTAGATAATCTTTAGTATTGTTATTAAATTAACCATCTTAATAATTAAGGGTCATTACAATTTTAAGGAGGAAATATTTCAGCCATCCATGAGATCCTCCACCTTCCCTAAAAAATAGGAAACCAAATGTGAGGTGGATGCTCGCACTTAATTAATTTATTTTTCATGAATATTAATAATAATTCATGTGCACTTAGTATTTTGGCCTTCATGTAATATATCCCTCCTCCACATTGACTATGGATTGTGACATAGGTTATTTTGTGGTGTAAAGGTATATGAGACACTTATATGAAACTTAGGACACTTAGGGAGAGGTACATATGTGTGCAAATTTCATGTGTAACACTTCCCTGCCATTTGTAATCTATATACGAGATTCATTACATCCATTACCTATACCTAGGCCATGACCTATACCTACACCTAGACCATGACCTAGACAATGGCAATATTATTTCTTTGTCTCCCATTCACTCTCTCCCCTTATCTCCCTCTCTCCCCTTGCTCCTGTGTGTGTGTGTGTGTGTGTGTGTGTGTGTGTGTGTGTGTGTCGCATGCTCACTCACTCTCTCCCCCTTTCTCCCTCTTCCTCTCTCTTTATCCCCCAAGTACTCTGCCTCTCTCCCCCAAAACATCCATACATATAAGTTCAAATTACAAATATAGAAAATAATAATAAGGATACTTTGTAATTTCAGATATAAATTTTTATGGGTTATATATATATATATATATATATATATATAAACAATGAGCCATGTTTTCTTTGGAGGAATTTCAAAGTGTTAAATATGACAATATAAAACTTTAGACACAAACACATAATTAAATTTATTAATGATTATAAATCGTAATGTTTTTCAAAGTACAACCTACTGATTATAAATCATAATGTTTTTCCAAGTACTACATCCTTAGTCAGTATCAAGTCAACATCATAATTATTAACTAATTAAATCCACCATCTAGGTTTAATGATGATATTCATAATTTGATTGATACAACCATCAGTAGGACCGAATTGTGTGATAATTCACACATGAAGAGTATCAACTTGTACTTTGGAAATCCATTGAAGGATTAAAACTTATATAGATTTGTTCATTTGGATCATGATCCATTTAATGGTCATTTTTCCTTGATCTTTTGTATTTGAAAGATATTTAGATATTGGGTGTTGTGAATCATGATGATTACACCTAACTAATGGCGACGGAAGGCTTAAATTACCGGAGAAACGAGAATAATTCGAAGACTGGGAATACTTCTACAACTATTGCTAGTGTTACAAATTATGCAGTTGATGTTCCTACAACATCATTTTTTTTTAAAAGGTCCATAGATACATTTCTTTAAGTTCGTACTCGTTCAATTAAGAGTGTTCCTAAAGAAAGGGGTAAAAATTTTAAATCTCATGCAAGTAATGAACAACCCACGGTGGAGTTTCAACTCATGGTTGAGAACAAACTGAACATAATTGTGAATGATTTAATGGGGATTAAACATTATCTTCATGTTCTAAAATGTACCAGATTCCAAGCTGACGAGAATAATGGAGTTGGTGGCGTTAGTTCATCTTCCTCTACGCATAATGTCTACATTAGTGAAGATGAGGAAATGAGTGATGCCTAAATAGACTCAAATCATTATATATTAGTCGTATTAAATTTAAGTACTGTGTGTGAGAATGTGATTTAGACATCTTTTGTAATTTTGATAATTCTAGGATTTTAGTCTAATACTTTGTATATCTAGTTTTTAATATAAAAGACTTGTGTTGTTCCTTTAATGATTCATCTCTTATTTGACTATGTTCTTTTTATCTAAAGGATATTTACAAGAAATATTCATATGAAAGATATGTTAGCAAGAGATTTTGTTTATAATTTCTTGGTTTTAATGTTTTTGCTTAGAATTTCTTGGTTTCAAGGTACTTAATCCAATGTGGAATGCCATATTTGCACTCATATAGATTTTATACTGTGCTCATTTTTTTGTAAGAAATTTTAAATTTTGTTGAGAAAGAAGAATTTGTAATAAGAATAAACACTTGTTCTTTAAAGAAAAAGAGAAAACAATCATTACCCTTTATGCACATCACATGTGTTTTTTGTCTGAAAATGTCAATATAAGGTTATAGACCGGTGTGAAATCGCAAATGACACCTTTTGCAAGTTGAACCACTTAGTTTGGCTCAAAATTGGCACTAAGGCATGCATTTTACTCTGACGTGGTTTTTCATTCACATTTACATAATATCCCAAATCTAGATGCATGAAAGCAACCTCTCATGTTCTTCAGTTGCACCTTAAATGACATATGTAAATTTACAATGTATCTAACTCCATATTACAACCTTTAAATCAATTTTTGAGTTACAGGGGAGCTTGGGTGTGCATTTTAATGTTGTCACTAACTAGTACAGGTTCACCCTTGCAAATTACAAAGCATTTTTGCACAATAGACTCTTTTATGACTAAAAATGAAAAATTGACATTGGTTTCCGTCATAACCCACCATCCTATGATTCATCATAATGTTGTGAATCTTTGTGCATAGAAATCATCATTTTTGGAGTGTAAATGAACTACTAATTGTACAAACAAGTTATAAATATTGGAATGATTAGTTGTTGAGGAATCAAGATGTTCTGGGAGAATTCTTGCAACAGTCAATGCTACATTCATTTCTTTGATCCAATGTTTTTTTTAAAGAATAATTTCACCAACTTGGCTAAATTTTATTTGTTTTGAAGAAATTTAGGCTACAAATTTTCATATTTTCATTGAAAAAAAAAAAAAAAACGTGTAGCACAATTTATTATTATAGTTATGCATACACTTATATTTTTCACTTAAATATAAACATTTTCCATAAACATATAACAGGTTTTCTTAAAAAAAATTCCAAATCAATGATTATGCATCCCAAAAATTTTGGGAATATTCACTACATATGGATGAATAGTTAATAACAACTACTCTTGGGAAAAACAAGAATTTTGAATTAAAGTTGCGTAAATTTATGTAGGAAATGAAAATGTTCTTAATAGTTTACTTGTATTATTTTTTTTACTTCTTACACATCTAGGTGGTATACCATGTTGTATATTAGTGTGTAGATTTTTTTTCTGTATTTGTTTCTAAAGATAGTTTCCATTGTCATTTATTCTTGTTGTAAGTTGTCGTTAATTATTGTCAAAGATGCACATGCCACACTAATGGAATGGTGTTGTTTCCAAATTTTAAAGTTAGTAACAAGAATTTAATTGGTCATCGCTTAAGATATATATATATATATATACTTTGATCAACAAATAGTTTGATAAGTTATAACTTATGTGTTTTGAAAGAAGAAACATTGATTTGATCCCTAAGTCTAATTACCCTAATTGTTTGCAATCTACCTTATATTTTTAATAGTGACTAAAGGGATTATTACAAGCTTGTTGGATGCAAAATAAAGTGAGTCAAAAATGGCACTAGGGCATGCATTTTACTCTGAGGAAGTTTTGCATTCACATTTACATCATATCCCAAATCTAGCTGCATGAAATCAACCTCTCATGTTCTTCAATTGCACTTTAAATGACACATGTAAATTTACAATGTATTTAACCCCATATTACAACCTTTAAAACAATTGTTTAGCTACAAGGAATCTTTGGCGTGCATTCTAATGTTGTCACTTAGTACAGGTTCGACCTTGCAAATTACAGATTCTTTTTGCACAAAAGAATCTTTATGACTGAACATGAAAAACTGATATTCGTTTCCCTCATAACCAACCATCCTCTAATTCATCAAAATGTCGTGAATATTCGTGCATAGAAAACATCATGTTTGGAGTGTAAATGCACTACTAATTGTACAAATATGTTATAAATATTGGAATGATCAATTTCCTACTTAAATCCTAAATTATGGAGCCATATCCAACTTTGGGCATGCAGTTTAATATAACCAACTTTAACAATTTGGCCCTTTGGTTTTACAATGCAATTCTTATCCTTTATGCACACCAGGTAGGTTTATGTCTAAAAATGCCAATATAAGTTTATAGACATGTGTAAATCGTCAACCACATTTTATGCAAGTTGAACCACAAAATTTGGCACAAAATTGAGAATAGGGCATGCATTTGAGGTTGAGGTAGTTTTACATTCAAATTTACATGAAATCCCAATTCTAGGTGCATGAAAGCAACTTATCCTAACCTTTAATTGAACTTTATATGCATAGGTAAATTTACCATTTATGTAACTCCATCTTAAAACTTATAAAACAAATTTTGGAGCTACATGGAAGCTTGGGCGTGCATTTTCATTTAGCCACATAGTATAATTTATACCTTACAAATTACAAGAAAAATTTTATCTCTTTTGCACAACCACCCTTTTTTAACTTGAAATTGCAAAATAAATAACATGAACATGCCTACTATGATAAACCACATCCCCAACAACTTACACAACTTAAATCTAAGGTATAATACAACATTGGGTCACTTTTTAAAAATGGTTTGTGCATTTCGATGGTTTTACTAGGCATTTCTTGCTTATTTTTGCACAGAAGAATTCAAAACTGACCTTGGTTTCTCTCCTAAACCAACATCCTCCGATTCATTAAAATTCCATGAATCTTTATGCATAGAAATATTGTAATCATCAATTTATTGTGCAAACAGTTTATACATATTTTAATCATCAATTTACGACTTAAATCCTAAATTATGGAGTCATGTCCAACTTTGGGCATGGAGTTTAATATAACCAACTTTAACAATTTGGCCCTTTGGTTTTACAATTAAATTCTTATCCTTTATGCACACCAAGTAGGTTTTTGTCTGAAAATGCCAATGTAGGTTTATAGATAGGTGTAAAATCACAAACTACAGCTTATGCAAGTTGAACCAGAAAAGTTGGTTCAAAATTGAGACTAGGGTGTGCCTTTGAGGCTAAGGCAGTTTTGCATTCAAATTTACATGAAATCTGATTTCTAGGTGCATGAAAGCAATCTCTCTTGTTCTTCAATTGAACTTTAGATGAACAGGTAAATTTACTAGTTATGTAACTCCATCTTAAAACTTATAAAACAAATTTTGGAGCTACAGGGAAGCTTGGGCATACATTTTTATTTAGTCACTTAGTACAGTTTATACCTTGCAAATTACAAGGCAAACTTTGCCTCTTTTGCACAGCCACCCTCTTTAAATTTGAAATTGCAAAATTAACAACATGAACAGGTCTACCTTGATAAACGACCCCGCCAACAACTTGCACAACTCAAATCTAAGATATAATACAACCTTGGGTTACTTTTTAAAAACATGTTGTGCATTCTAAGGGTTTTACGAGGCATCTATTTCCCATTTTTCCGTAGAAGAGTCTTTTATGATCTTAATGCAAAATTGACCTTGGTTTCTCTCCTAACCCACCATCCTCTGATTCATCAAAATTTCATGAGTCTTCGTACACATAAATCATCATTTTTGGAGTGTAAATGCACTACTAATTGTACAAACATGTTATACATATTGTAATCATCAATTTACAACTTAAATCTTAAATTACGGAGCCATATTCAACTTTGGGTGTCTAGTTTAATATAGTCAAGTTTAACAAAATTTTGTCCCTTCTGTTTTACAATACAATGCTTAGCCTTTATGCACACCAGATAGGTTTATTTCTAAAAAATTCAATATAAGTTTATAGACAGGTGTAAAATCACAAACTACAACGTATGCAAGTTGAACCACTAAATTTGGGTCAAAATTGAGAGTAGGGCGTGCATTCGAGGTTGAGGCAGTTTTGTATTCAAATTTACATGAAATCCCAATTCTAGGTGCATGAAAGAAACCTCTCTTATTCTTCAATTGAACTTTAGATGCATAGGTAAATTTACCACTTATGTAACTCCATCTTAAAACTTATAAAACAAAATTTGGAGCTACAAGGAAGCTTGGGTGTGCATTTTCATTTGTCACTCAGTACAGTTTAGACCTTGCAAACTACAAGGCAAACTTTGCCTCCTTTTCACAGCCAACCTTTTTAAACTTGTAATTGCAAAATAAACAATGTGAACAGTTTTACTATGATAAACTACATCCCCAACAACTTGCACAACTCAAATCTAAGGTATAATACAACATTTGGCAATTTTGGGCACAAACAATAGAGAAAAACTCTATGCACTATGGATCTTAATTAAGATTGCAGTGGACGGGTGGGTTAAGAGGCTACAGGTCTTTGGTGAATCCAAACTTCTGATGGACTAGGAAAATGGTAAAAGTAGCATTTCTAACTTGGATTCGGGGCATATTTTAAATAGGATTATGGAAAATAAAATAGTTTTTGAAGAGGCATGTTTTGCTCATGTCTATCGAGAATTCAACCACAAAGTTGATCAGTTATCAAAGGTTTCTTACATAAGTGGATCATAACTAATTGTACTTGAATTCATAGGTCCTAGAGCCAGTTGTTACAACTTTGAGGTGATGCTTAGTACTTGAGGCACACTCCACCTTGTTGTAGCAAGTCGTCTGTTGTAATCGATACTCAGAAGGGTGTTTTATCCAATCACTAGCTTCACACTATGGGGTGGTACTGAAGCAAATTATAGTGTGAATGGGTTCTAAAATTCATAGTGCACCAAAGGGTTTAATGGAAGATATGAAATGCGGTATGGATATGGAGGGTGCACCACTAGGTGGGAAGAGAGAAGGGGAAGTATTGGGGACAAGCTTGAGGAAGAATATTATGGTGGGGATAGACAAGATTGATACAAATAAGGTATACCAATTTGTATTGTCTTGTTGCTAAGAAATTGTCGTGGTATCCTATACCTGGGTCAAACACCTTCAATACCCATTTGGACCGACCAACCCAGACACATTCCTTTGGAGAACTAATTTGTCTCTTGTCTCCTTGTATTGTCACATTCCCTTGAAACTGTTGGCATCATCGATTCCTCACCTCAAGATGTGTTCCATTTCCTTTGGTCTGCCCATTGATATTGGAGACTCCCCATTTCTCAGTATTGGGGTCTTTTGGACTATCGATGTTGATATGTCGTGCATCTTCTTGGATGGTGGCACCATCCACATATGGGTGTAGTACAGTGACCTCTGAGTTGGCCACCTTAATCCTCCCCAAGTTTCCCCCATAGTGGCGTAGTCTAGACGTTCTACATTTAATTTGCATTTTTCACATGAATTTGGTGATCTAAATCTAGGAAAATTTTCAGTTTTATGTTGTTTAACTTGCATTTCTAAATACATAAATGGATTCAGCGTCCTTAAAAACCCTTGGGGCAATCATATTATATAGACTTAACCACTCAACGAGCTACTTATAATTCCATGGACTACTATCCCTTCAATATACAAAGGGGTAACTCTGGGACATGGCAACATCGGTCATGCCCAGTCATCATATGACTTCACTGGTAACATTAACTAACATATGACATGAAATTCACTCATAGCCTATCTAGTGGCACATTTGATCTAGATCAAGTATTGTCCAGCTTTCTCATATCACGCAAACTTCTAATTTGTACTATGTTCATTCATTAATCCTTGTACTTTCAAATCATATATCTTGTCCATTCACATTTAGTTAACGTCTCAGGATAGAGTAGGCATAAGAAGCCTGCGTCAGACATTTTTATCCCCCATAGCAGTCATAATTGACTTCTTGATCGAGACGACGCAGTCACAATAAGCACATGACAAACATTTTTATCCCCCTAGTTGTCATAATTAGGCCCAATCAGGTTCCAAATGCACCCATGAGACAAAACTTTGTTGACATGACAGTGCCATAGTGGTAGGCAGTGGGGCAATGGTGGGTCACAATGGTGATGTCAGCATTGCAGAATCGATGGTATTGAAAACCGTCGAATACAATTTGAACATTCGACGAGTACTGAACTATGATGTACGTTTGAAGAACGTTGGGGGGCCAAGAAAAAACTATAACGAATTTTTGAGAATTAGTGAGTAACGTCTGACGGTAAGGTGGATTTTGTGTGTAATGTCGGAACACCTAGTTGTACTTTAACACCATATGTAGTAGTGATTAAAGATATATATGATGAGAACTTAATAAGAGAGGCAGAAGAAACTAACGGTCCTAAAGATTAGGAAACTCTTTTGAAAAAAATTGGATACGTTGGAGAAGACCATGAAATTGATAGTGAAGTTTCTATGAAGGAAAAGGAACTAGTCTTAAATAATTGAAGAAGAATGTTGATAAAATAAAGAAGACAGTGATTTGAACTAGTTTAAGAAATCACAAAAGCATATGACAAAGAGAACCTTCAAGCATCCAAAGTTAATCAACCAAGTGAAAAATCCAACAGGCTTGAAGTAATCCAAGAAGACTCATGCAAATAATGTCTTGTTATACAAGTATTTTGGAGGGTCCTATAGCTGATATTTTTCAAAGGAGATATGGTATATTGATGGGGTTTATGAACAACATTATGGCATATCTATACAAAGAAATTGAATAGGATGAAGCCCTTGAAGAATTTGTTGTGAGTATCTGGAAAGATTAGATATTGATGTTTCTTATAGAAACGAATTAGTATGATGATAATTAGAAATTAGATGATCCCTTAGAATCTATGAAGGCATACAACAACTTGAATAATCAAGGCACATTGAGATGTGATAAGTTGCAGATGGACAAAAAAAATAGAATGGAAGGAAAGATCCAAAATATGAAGAGTCGATCACATAACCTATGACTCTCTTGGTTATGCATTCCAATTAATTGGAAGAAAAGGACAATTGAGAAATAAATACATAATGTTGGTACTTGAATATGTTGACATAAGCCTTTGTGAGTTCTCCATAGGATTTGATTGTATGAAGTGACTCATTATGTCAAAGGATATTGATGAAGATGATTTTTCCAAAAGGACCTGCAGACAAAGAACAAGGATCTAATAAAAGTTTCATGAAGAAGCACAAGCTCAGGGGGAGATGCAGAAAAGACAAGAAGGTTATCGGTTGCTAACCAGAAAATGAAGATTACAATGTAAGGGGAGGTTGTATAAAGAGAGAAGGGTGTTATTCGCAGAGCAGAGAATAAATATTACAGTGAAAGGGGGAGAAAATCCCTTTGCCATTGATGTCAAAGGGGGAGAGTAAAGAGTAGAAGGAGAAAATGTAGACTAGGAGAGCATTAGAAATGACTAAGTGTTTCCATCAATGACAAATGGGGGCATTGTTGGGAACAATGTTTTCATTGATTTCAAAGACAGAAAGAGACGGATTTTTGTACAATTTTTTCATTGATGTCAAAGACTATGAATGCCTCTATGTGTTTTGTTGATGAATTTATACATGTCTACCCTGCGTGATTGAAGGCGGGATGATTGTAAATATCTCTATGATATGTGAAGGCTCTTTGTGTTTGCACAGATAAAGAAGAAATTGAGGAACGAGATCTAATGGGGGCAGAATGCTAAAACCAAAGAGAAGACTGAGGAAGCACCTGAATTGCATAACCAGGCCAACAAAGGTATGAGGAGGATGAGACGACGAAAACCCCGCAAATAGAGGGATGATATAAAGGAAATGAAGAGATCTGTGTTAGATCAATCATAGGTTGAATAAAAATACAACCTCGTGGAAGAGTTTGGTTGCAGAGAAATCATGGTTTGCAGAAGACCAAGGATGTAGAGAAAGCTCAGGCTTAGGCATGTGTTGAAGGGATGTACAAGTATGAAGATAAGAGGCAATTGGAAGCTAGATGAGATTACCTCTTCTAAGGGAATCAGAGGAGAAAAAATTCATACAACAAGATATTAAATCCAAGAGCACAGAGGAAGATCAGACATGTGTTGAAGGCTTGAGCAACAAAATTGATATATCCCACATGAAAAAGGGAAATTGACTTCGAAGGGTTTATGATGAAAAAGTGAAATCACATAGTTTGAATGTGAACGATGAGCTATGAAAACTCACACAAAAATTTACCTTTTGGTGATGGGGCCCAACATATCAGAGACTGAGAGATCAGAGTGTTAGCACAGTGGGAAAAATTTTGGGTGCTCAAGGGGTCGATAACCCGGTGGTCGGGTGCCCTGGTGACCCGATATCGAAGTATTGGATACCAAAAGAATGAATTATGTGCACAGTACCAAAGTTATGGGGTCTGATACTCAGTGGGTTGGCTCCGATGCCACATCAAAAGCCACACTCGTTCCAAGTGGTGGCCATGTCATATGTCACATAATCAACCAAGACCATACGGAAATCCACATAGATACCACATAAGAGTTAGTGGCCATGTAAGAGTCACATCAACACAATGTCATGGGTAATATATCACGTATCGGATGATCAGAGGGAAATCTTGAAATGTTAAATTTTTAGGGGGTCAGGGGCCTAAGGGTCCGATATCTTGGTGGCTCAATGTAGTGGTAGTGGGGTCCAAGATATCGACATATTTAATATCGGTAGATCATGAGAAATAAAAAGTGTAGTGTTAAATCCCTGAGGTGTCGATACTCGAGGGAACGATACACAATGGGACAACGCAGGTGCCAAGTTAGGTCCACATGGAGGTGATGTCAAAAACCATGTACAATTCCATGTTTCAGACCTTGTACATTGCCACGCTAGTTAGGACATGCAGATGAATCCCACGTGGAGACCACGTCACAGTGGTATATTGAATATTGGATGAATGGTTGAAGGCATGAGTGTTGAAGGCTCAGGGGCCTGATATCTTGGTGGTCCCAATATCATAGGAACGATATGAATGGTTGAGATTATTCTCGATCTGATCAAACATTGGTTATGCAATGGGGTTGTGTTAAGTGATGCAGAGAACTAGATCGACGGTCAAGATTGAATCTGAGATGGATCGAGAAATGGTTGATAATTGAGGTTGTCTTGCATTGTAACTGGACCACGTTTCATAAGAAGATTGGATCACATGAGTACAAGTATATCAGATACTAGAATAATGAAGGTGAATGGTTGAAGGCTCGAGGGTCTAATATCCCAGGGGCCCAATAGGCCCGATGACCCTAATATCCAAGGAACGAGTTCAACGGTTCAGATCAAATCGAGGAACTGGATTGGAAGGCTCGTTAACATCGAAGCCATGTTGTGTGTTTTGTTGGGTGAATAATAGATCAACGATCATGATTTTTTCAAGGATAAGATCCAATGGTGGTTCAACGATAGGATCCCATGAACATATCATATGCAATAGAAGAATATGGAGACCATTTTTCATGGAGGTGTTTTGATAGCCTAGTTTTGAGGAAGATTAGAAATTGGAGTCGACCTATTGAGCACAATTTTTGTCATAGGTGGAAAAATTTTAGAGTATGGGATCACATATAAATAATGATGTCGTTATCATTTTGAGTAAGAGAGAAGTTCTAAGACTATAGAACTGAAAGTGGAAGAGAAGATCTGAGGCTTGGAGGTTTTTGAATGAAAGAATATGTAAGAGAGAATAATGTGATTGTCTAAGGGTGGCTAGGAGGTGCAAGGTCTAAGGAATTTATGAATTCATGCAAAATGTGAACTGGTGGAGAGTGATGTGATATTAGAGACAAAGAAACTGGTTTGTATAGGTGAAGACTTGAAGAAAAGAGTCAATTTGATATTATTGGCAGCTTGAGGGGATTGGTGTCTCCTACAGGTTGGTGTCTACAAACATTGTTGCTAAGTTGGTGCTCAGCCAAGGGGATTGGTGTCTCCTACAGGTTAGTGCTTGCAAACATTGTTGTTGAGTTAGTGCACAACCAAGGGGATTGGTGTCTCCTACAGGTTGGTTCCCACAATCATTGTTGTTGAGTTGGTGCTTGACCAAGGGGATTGGTATCTCCTATGGGTTGGTTCCTGCAAACTGTTGGGTATGTGTTATATTATTTTCACGAGTAGTGGTTTTTTGTTGCGTCGGGCGCGTAGGGGGGAGAAATCCCCCCACACGGGGGTTCAGGGGCAACACCCTCGAGAAAAAAAAAAATCATCGGGAAACGTGTTGTAGTTTTTCCTCGTTTTTTGTTTTGCCTCGATTTGTGTGTCCATTGTTGGGCAGTTTTTTGGCACATGGTTTTTTGCCAATGGTTTTCTATTTCCATTTAATGAATTAGGGTTGTTGACTAATCCAAGTCATTGGGTTAGGGTTTTGTATGTCATTGGATCCTATATGCATATTATATTGTAAACAATGTATCACTATGAATGAATATATAATATGTTGGTTTTCCTGGTTTGGGTTTCCAGGGGAAATATCTCTGTGTATTGTTTGTATTTTTCATTGTATCTTTTATGTTCTTTTACTGAAAATCTGTTTGTTGTAAATATTGTACAAGGTTTAAATCTACAATTGTTGAGTTGGTGCTTAGGAGAGGGGATTGGTGTCTCCTGCAGGTTGGTTCCTGCAAACATTATAACAACAGGTTGGTTCCTGCAAATATTGTAATAGTAGGTTGGTGCCTACATGATTTTATAAAGAAAAGTTATGTGGTTTTCTCCCATTTGGGTTTTGCACATTAAATCTATGTGCATTGTGGATTGTATGTTTGTATGGTTGTTTATATTTATCATTAAATGCTCATAGTTGGTAAAATAAAAAATTGATAAATATTATAAAGAAAAGTAAAAACATTCCTATACGGATTCACCCCCCCCCCCCCTTAGCATAAGTAAGTGTGCCAACACTTCTAACATACAAAAAATATATATTAAAAAAAAGATGCATTCTACATCACAATAATCAATTGAATAAAAAACCATAACCTTCTTATTATTAGACATCATATAATAATTACAACGAGGAAACAATGGAATGGAGCATGGAGTATGTTGCAACTCTCACTATAATTTTGTCTCTGGTAGATGTGTTGGTGTTGGTAGTTTTATTTAGAAATAAATGGAAAACTAGTGACATGTACCCACCTTTGATTGCAACAATGGTGGATCACATCCTCTATTTTAAATGCTTATATTAATTTATTTTGGTCATCATAGTCACTTAAAAAAATTCAAAATAGATCCTAAAATGTTTAACCTTGTTTGTACCACTCATATTCAATGAGGGTGAGTATACCTCCTGGGAGATATGCTAGTCATGTCGCATTGGTTATTCCATCGATGTGTCTTCCGGTGTAGCGATCCACTTGGAGTGTGATCCTACTTGTGATAATTGCAGGTTGCTTATAAGGTCATTGGGCCACATTGTGCAGTTTTACTCCCATATATATAGAGGAAGGAATAATCCTTTACTCATTCATATCACTCATCATTTGTATTCACTCTGGTGTAGAGGTGTGACTAGGAAGATCTCTCTCTCTCTCTCTCTCTCTCTCTCTCT
>ML799069.1:40916-74497 GCA_009831015.1 Picea engelmannii | reverse complement strand
CTTTGAGTCACTAGGGTTTTTTAATATTCTTGGAGCATATTGAAGTATAAGGTTAGTGTTTCCTCCCATGGAGATTCTAAGATTAGGGTTTTGAGATGAAACCCTAGGTTGTATTTGGTGAAGAAGAAGAGGAGGAGGAGGAGACATATTTCCTTGGAGGATCGAAAAATTACTCACTACAATTGATATTTTAATTTTATTTCATAATATACCTAAGGCTGAAAATTCATAGGGTTGATATCTAGGAAACCTCTAGTTCATAGGTGAATTTCTAAATTTTGAATTTTGAGAAATTTCCACAATTGTATGACAAATTCCAACATAAATGAAGTTCATTAAATTGGAGATAAGGAGGGTAGGTTGGAGGAGAGTTTCGATTTCTAAAAATATCCTACAAAGGATATGTTTCATGTTGAAGAACCATTGGATGGTTTGGTGCTAGAAAAAATAATGTGACCTAACATTGGGGTTGAATCTTTCCCATCCAAGATTTATTTGGTGACACGAGAACTAGAAGAACCAAATGTTGAAACTCAACCTCATATGGTGGAAAATCCCTTGTCGTCGTGCTGAGAGGTAGAGCATTTTTGGGTAGGGTATGAAACTCTACCATGGAATAATATTATGAACCAAGCATTATCTAGTTAGTTGGTTTCTACTATAGACAATTTTTTTTCTTCTTATGAAGTTTTTAATTTGGATATGAAGAACAAAACATCTTGGCCTACTCCTTTAGAAGCAATAAAAAAGATATACATGTCTAGAAATTTCTCTAGGGGGGTGGGCACAAGGATAGGATCCAAATCCTACATGGAGGATCTACTTAGGAGTAAATCAATGTATTAGATTATTCTTGGGCTAGATCCTAAACCAATTGATGCAGAAAAACATAGAAAATGGATTAATCATAATGATGAAGCAAGAGGTCTAATTGGAATGACAATATTTGAAGATCTCAAATTCCATATTCAACCCATTAACACACCTCAGGAAGCATGGTTGAAGTTTGAACAATTATTTGGGAAAACCAAATTGATACAAGATTATTATTTGGGAAATAAGCTCATAGCTCTTTAAATCGCATAATTTCTTCAAATTGAAGACTACATCACAAGATTCAAGCTCTTAATACTTCAACTTAGTGATTGTGGAATCACTAAGGATGATAATCATGAAATAATGACTATTCTAGCTAAACTCAAGGATCTTTTTGATATCTTTGCCTCTATTTTTTATCATATGAGAGATGCATTAGGATCCAATTATAATATGCCTACTTTTGAGCTATTTTGTGAATAATTAACACATGAGAAATAAAAAATCATGCATATGGGTGCCCTTGATATAGGTACTAAGTAGAAAGCCTTGTTTGCTCAAAACCATAATGGATCCAAACCCTTCAAGAAGTCAATAAGAGTATCCAAACGACACATAATTTCTAGGCCACCTACTCTAACTCCTCCTAATCCAAATTCTCAACAAGGCACTAGGTTAAAAGTGAAGAAGTCACTTAGGTCTCGTTCCTTTTATGGAAAAGATGGGCATCTCGACACACATTGTTGGAAGAAGATGCAAGCATTGGAAGAAACCATTAAAAAACATAATATTGTGCTTGATTCTTCCTCCTCTTCTAATTCTAAGACTCGTGCTCTTTTTCAATAGTATGTCAACCATATTATGAATGGATTTTAGATTTAGGGGCCTCTTGCCATTATGGCCAATCACAAGGATCTTTTCTCTAGTCTTGATGATTGTACAACTTGACATATTTTGTCATTGATAACTCTCCTTTATATGATAGGAATAGGAATACTAAATCTTCTTGGTGGGTGATTTAACAGTGTATTCATGCTTCTAATCTTTCTACAAATTTGCTTTCAATTTTTCAAATTACTCATTTTGTTTATGGAAAAACTATATAGTTTTCACCTCACAATGTTGTAACTATAGATCTAAAGGATCCATCTATTGTAATAGATTTAGGACATGTTGATGACTCTTCAAATTTGTACAAGGTCAATAGCTCCAAACCTTCATCATCTATCACCATCATTCTTTCTCACATTGAAGGCTTGAACAAACTAGGCATGAGAAATTTGGTCATTTGAACTACCACTACTTGTAGTATCTCTTGAAGCACCAAATGGTGCATGACCTACCCCATGTCTTATCCAATGATGGTGTTTTTCATGGTTGTGTTTTAGGTAAGCATCATAGAGATCCCATTCCAGCTAGTCATTCATGGAAAGCACCAACATCACTTGAATTGTCTCACAATGACATAAGTGGGCCATTCCCCATTCCATCATTTTCAGGAGCATGATATATTCTTAGTTTCATTTATGATCACACTCAACCCATTTGGTTTTACTTTTTAAATATCAAAAGTGAAGTTTCCAATCTCTTTGTTTCTTTTAAAGCATTGGTTGAAAAGAAATCAGGTCATCTAATCATGAGAATTCACACAGATAATGGCATTGGATAACACCTCCCCATTGAGAGGTTTTTGGTTTCCAAAATATTTTAGGAAACCAATCTATAGATCAATGTGCCTTATGTATGCTTCTCTAGAACATGTCTCTCAACTTTTGTTCTTGTTTACAACTTTGAATCTAGCTCCAACTTTAGCTCATGGCTCTATCTCTTGGCCTTGGTTTTGGCTATGGATCCATCTTTGGTTTCTGGATCCAATTGTTGCTACAGTGTAGAAATATGCTCATTGATTGTATTCTCTTAAAAATATTCAAATTTGAAACCCTCTTCAATCATAATACATTCAACATGCAAGTCTCTTTCATTCTTAGGCCTAGAGACAGTTTATCTTGACATCCAATGGAAGCCGAGTTGAATTATGGTCTCTCTTTTTTGAATGAGATCCCAACAATGAGTATGCCATCATGTAGTAAATCATCAAAATAAAGTGTAGACTTCCTTCTTCTATTGAGATCAATTTCTTCCCAACATGGAAATGGTTCTACTACTTGCCCATGCTTGCAAAACTCTCTATATATGGAGCAATGTCAATTGAATGACATCCTTCCTGTGCAATCACAACACCATATTTTTCCCAAAATAGTTGCCAAAACATACACATGTATGGTTGTAGGTGACATTGCATATGTGGCTATGGTTGTGGCTTTACACAACATCCAAATAGAGATAATGAATACCCAAACCAACAATATCCACCAATGTTGAATTTACTTCCCCACATAGCTCCCAAGAATGTATTCAACAAATTCACCAAAAGAACAAAGCACACAAAAAAATAGTTTCTTTGTCGATTTTATTGGACTTTCAAAGGACCCCCAACGTCATTGACCTCTATCCACCAATATTTGGCACATATATAAGAAGGGAATATTCCATTTCATTATTGAAGGAAACAATTGGATTGGGGATGCCCTTGATGTTGCCATCAACCTAATGTACACCTCATCGGTGATGTTATCCTCTTTTGCTACTATAACTCCCTGAACAATCTCTACTCCTTAGACTGGAAATGTAGAAAGCTCTTCATTCTCCACACTTTTCTCTTGGTTGTGTGGTTCCTAGGATGAAGCTCTATATGAAGCCTCCAACACTTTGTTTCCCAATTTCCACTCAACTTGCAATGGTGACAAAAATTATTGGTACTGCATTGACTACTTGACATGTTATTTTTCTCCATGTCCCTTTGAGTTTGTTGTTGTGTTTGGGAATTCTTCTTGTCATCGCTCCTCTAAAAACATTATGGATTGTTTCTTGTGGCTTGATTCTCCTAGAAAGATTCCTCAAGATGGTATTTCTTCCCACAGAATGAACATGCCTCATAATACCAATAACGATGAAATATGTAGCCTTTATTATTATACCAATAACACACAATGGATGTCTTGCTTGATGCATACCTCTTCTTCTTCTTCTTCTTATTTTGTCTTATTGACATGCTAATTATTTTGATTGTTGGTGCATGTTGAGTCTTTGAAATCTTTTCAACACTTTCCTTCTGCAATCTACCATAAGAGGGATGGAGTGGTAGTGTGTTTCAATTTTCAATCTTTATTTCTCTTCCTTCTAATGAGAAGTCCAATTCTACAACATCTCTTTCCTTCACAAACGTGATATTGGTGGTCATGGAATTTTCCTTTGTGCCATCAAAACCTATACCTTCATGGTTGACCCTCGATTCAACTACAATGGGGCTTACGATGCCTTGACTTTTATTTCCTAGCCCTTATTCATCACAGCCCATCTACTTTACTGATTTGGAACTGATCCTCTAGTATGATTTTCAAAATTACCAAAATTCTCTTGAGAAAATTGTATGGAAGGTAAGCTTACCATGCTTGTCTCAGTCATGGTGCTAGCTTTTGGAGTAGAAATGGAAGGTTGCTTTACTTCCTTGTTCTCTTTTAAAGCTTCCTATAACTTGTCCAATGCCTCCTCCTCTACCAACTCTTGGTGAAATTGATCCATAATTCAAGTGAACCTCTCCTCTTGCTAATTATCGAGTTGAAATACCTTCTCTCCCAACTACACAAGTTGAAATTTTCTCTTGTCCCAATATTCCATAACAATGGTAGGAGAACTTTACATCGAAAAAAAATATTATTTAGCAATGGTAGTAGTCTTACAAAGGTCTCAAGTTCCTTTTCCAACTTTCCTATCTTATGGTCAAACATGTGTATGTTCTCCTTCACGTGCATGTTTTCTTCTTGAATATGCACATTGATGGCTTGTAGGTATTTCAACCTTTCTCTCTTTTGTGATTTATCCATGCTGAGTCTTCTTTCTTCTCAAAGTTTTGGCAAGTACATCACAAACAAAGATTCAACTACTTTCATATCAATACAATCCATAAATGTGGGACTTATATCCCACACATCTCACCAACATGGATCCCCTATGGAAATGTAATTTATGCTCTACTATATTTGCTCAAGATTGATTATAAATATTTTGTCTTTGGTGTAATCGACATATTAAACAATCAGTTGATAATTCAATTATAATTAGGCCTTTGGACTCAATTTCATCTATTGTTAATCATCGTGCAAGTAGACCCTGAATGGCTACGCTTCTTTAAACCTTAGGTTCTTTTTTTGTTTGCAATGCTTTGTTTCAAGTGCCAATTTGAGCGACATGCACTCCAATGAAATTAGTGAAAATATAGCAAGCACTTCAATTCATTTTCCCACACATGTAATCTATATATATTTTAATATTTCTCGGGACTATTCAGTTGTTGGTTAGTCAAGTTGCTTATGGCCTCCATATTGTTCAATAATTCTAACTGTCAACAATAAATCAATGGCAGTGCTAGCATTCTTATGCAATTGCTTCCAACGTTTATTGGAGCAATCTTTCAAACTCTAAATCACTTATTCCTAATATGTAAGACAATATTTAAGATTTAATTGTTTATGGAAGGAATGGGAGGTAAGAGCCACAAAATCGAGTTTATAGACTAATGGATTAGCATAAATACCACCCAAGAAAGTATCAAAATGAAAATAGATGGCTATAAATTGAGACTCCACATTGGTTTTTGAGCTTGGAGGTTACAAAAAATTAGTTTTCATGGTTTGAACAAAACATATGACCCATTAAATGCTTGATGGCTTGAGGAGGGATAGAGTTGTTAATTATAAAGAAACAAGAATAAAAATTAACTAGAAAATTGCAAAAGCCATATTCATTTGATGTTATATATAGCAATGATGTTATATTCATGGAATTTCATTGATGATATGTATAAAAAATATTTTCTACTTATGAGTGTACAATAGTGTATCAATAGATATAGGAGGGAATGAATCAACTGGTTAATGCAAATGGTTGTGGCCATGAGAACTCAACATTCCTTGGGGTTAACTCATTTGGGAATGTTGGAAAATGAAGAAGCTTTTTCCCACATTGACTCACACATACCACAAATTAAAATGCCCACTAATTAAATATAATAATGAATCAAACAAGCCACGAGGAATTACTAAAGTGTACAAGTAGTAAAACACACCATAGACGCCCCGGATGGGGTGACACGTAGCGACGCCTTGCCACATGGCTCAACATCAAGCCACAACTTAAATGTTGTAGGTCGCTCCCCATCCCTTCCACATTTACGATGGTAGCTGACCATTACAGCCACTATACGGAGGAGGGACTTATCCCTCGCGTGAATGCACTCGCTCATCCAACATTCAATATGACAGGGTTAATGGGAAGCCATGAGAAGCCGTATTTTGGTAATTTGAAAGTTGGAGAGCCTGGATAGAGTTGGTTCACTCTCGTTTTGGACCTCCCCGCCGGTTGGGAGCTCTGGTGCAGTTCTGGTTCATTTTCGTTTTGGCTCATTCTTTGTGTATCTTTATCCACCCCTCATCAACAATGACAAGGAAGCGAGGTAGGCCTCGCCGAGGCTTGGCCTAGTACACCCACAAAGAGCAGAGGAAAAAGAGTAAGAACCTTGAGCACGCTCTATCAATGGTGACTTCCATTCTCTGGCAGAGAGCTCGAGCCGACCAACTGGCACTCCATGTCATTATCGCTGAGCCTGGGATAGAACATAGCACGCACACCATGGCAATTGAGCCTAGAAGTTGTCTGAAGGAAGGCGTTTCGGATGAGTTTCCAACCTGTTATGTTGATGAAACATCGTACCTGGAGGATTTAGCGACCACCCTGGAACCCCAAGCCACAGTACCTGAAATACAGGCTGGAAGCGGTCCAAAGGGAGAGTCGGCAAACGAATTCCCAATTTTTATTGTTGAAGAGATACCATGGACGGGTGACTATAGCCCAACGAGCCATGCTGAGAAGGCAACGAACGAGGACGAGGCTTGGGACAATGCATGCGCAGAAAGGAATGTGGACGAGACCAGAGTAGGGATGAATGTGGATGCGTCCAACGTAGGACTGAACGTGATTGAGGCCAGAGCAGGGATGAACGTGGAAGTGGGGAACAAAACCTTCAACGAGGCAGGAAATAATGACTTGCATGGTTCGCTCCTCCATGTAGAGCATCTAGCTCTGGTGTTCGAACTCCGAGGCCACATGGCAAACCAGGAGCACAGAGCCCTCCTCATGGGACAACGTCTGGACTTGCTCCTTGATGCGTACTCCAACGCTCCAGCAAAGAGGAAATCTCCACTGTGTGCGTAGCCATTCGCCATCCCAGCCATATTCACGTGGCAGAAGGGCAATGGCGACATGTCACTGGGTATCTAAGTTCTCCTATGCTAGTTTGTTTTTTGTTTAATCATGATGTTGCCAAATGTAAACTTGAACTATGGCCATCTGTCCTGGTTTCCTTCGGGCAGGACAGAGGGAAAAACAGTTTTAGCTTATCTTCCTAGACTCATTTCACTTCATACTATGTTGGTTTCCGGTAAAATGGAAACATTTTTGGTGGCTCAGGATGACTATATCTCTGTGTATTTTTTCAATGTTTCTCCGTTAACTTAATATAGCAGGTACTATCTTTTTTACTTATAAAAAAAAAAAAAAAAAACACCATAGACACAACAATTAATCATAATGAACACATAGATTTTAGCTTGGGAACCCAAATGAGAAAACCACCTTAAAATAATTGTTCAATCTTTGTTTCAACAATTTCATATTACAATGTAGGCTATAAGGTCATGGCTCTCAGTGCCAGTCAAGAGTTTTCATAGCCAAGATTATCTTCTTCACATCCTCTCCTCTCAACCAAAAGACCATTTGTGCTTCTAATTACAAAAATATATAGGAGCAACTAGGGGTAATGGGAAGGCCAAGCACCCTTGTCCTTTCATTTCCCATTCCCCAACTTTCTCTCCTACTTCATTTTATTTTCCTCATTTATTTGTTTTCCCCTTTCTTTTCTTTCATTTAATTTAATTTTGTCAATGCTTGCATCATATTTTCTTTTTCTTCAAACTTGAGAATTAATTGTTGAACTTGTTATGAGTACTAAGTCTTACAGTGATTCATTTTTTGTTCAGCTCCATTTTAGATCAAACAAAACATGGGATGTGAATGCATTCACAAATCATAGGTCTAAAATCTACACAACATGATGTCAACACACTTGTATATTTCCCACCCCCTTATCAAATCAATAATGTCACCACTCTAGATACAATCAATGGGCTCAAAAATAATTATTAAATAAATCATAAAAATACAAAAAACTTATCCGTGTGTTAAACTATAAAAACAAAAAAAAACAAAAAAATGTATGGTTGAATTGATAGGTTAGAGTCAGTGCTATGTGTCCCCTAGGGACATAATAAATTTAAAATTTCAATAATGGTCAAAATCTATTAAATCGTTACAAACCATACCAAAAAGGCATAGCATAATAATATAATATACTAGCATCCTCAATTCAGGTTTCAATCAATGACGACACGCCCTCTCCAGCTCTTGTTGGATGGTCACCATCCTGACACTATCTTATATGTATGTTGACACACATCAATAAATGGCCCTTCACTTGGCCAAATCCCATTTTAAATGTGGAAGATATGGATAGTACAGCCTGCTAGTATGAAGTTAATAGAAGAGACTTCTTCACAGGAGATCATCATTGGTTTGGAAGCTTTGAATCTATTCGTACTAGCAAGAAAAAATCAATGATGGCTCTCCTTAAGGGGAAAGAATGACCATAGCTCCTTCGTCATCAATAGCATTCATTCTAGTTCATTAAAAAAGGTATGATGCCAAGTTGTCCTTCCCCTCTTGGAATTTATCCCAGCGTCATATATTCTATTCAATACAATTCAACGACCTACTCCTATTCCTTCTTGAGCCAAGAGAAGAGAAAATGTCTCTCAAACTCTCATTTTGGCTTCATTTGTGATTATCCCACTTTAAGTTTCCTCCACTTCCTTGCCATCATAGTTAAGATGGATAGGGGCAGGGGAAATTATAGAGATCAATGATCTTAAGCACATACACCTCTCCCCCATACTCACCAAGAGGCTATCTGATTATAGGAAACATTTCAAGCTCACACTCATTCTCCAACTCAAAATGCTTTAGAAGCCTTAGATGTAGAAGTGATGCACATCAAACAATTAACTCCAGATGGGGAAATAGATGCAGAGATGCAGAATTAGATACTGAATATTAGGTCATCTCAAATGAGAGACTCGAAGTATCATCGTACCATAGACCTCTATTGACATGTAAATTTTTTGTTGGGACTAGCCATCACGTACAAGCAAGTTGTTCTCAACGACCTTCTAATGAAAATGGAATTTCTCCAGCTATAGAACAAGGTTATGGACAAAAAGATAACTATAATAGCAGAAAGAGCAGGCATTCACTTTGAAGGTTTGGATAATGACAACCTCCAAGTGCCAAAATCTATTGTTGTCTATCCTCTTGAAAACATCCCCTGATATACTCTTTTTCTAGTTTCTTTATATTCAAATTTTGTATCCAACCTTCATGGAAATTGGCATTTTCTACTTGTTGGCCCTCGACCAAGTTTTGTGGAAACATTGGTCTTGTTTGACCATTTTTGGGACTTTGATAGGTTGGTCGAAGACGGAGCGCCCAGGCGAAGCAGAGATCGTGGGATCTTGCCCTTTTTGCGGGCTTTTTGAGTTTTAAGGTTTATGTAACGGGTATGGGATGTCGGCCCATGGGTTTACCCATGCTTAGGCCTCTTTTGTAATGTATAAATAAGTATCTAGGTAATGTAATAAGGGGTCGATGGCTTAGTGCTAATGTTAGCTATGTGTAAGAAGATGTGTCAAGGTTTATAGAGCTAAGTGCAAGTGTTGTGTAAGTGATTTGTGCATAGACTGTGTAAGGCTTTATGATTTGATATAACCCAAGGAATGAGGATCTGGCGAGGTGCACGCAGATCTCCTGTCCTATGAAGAGTTGGCTTTGTGGCTTGGTGCTTGTAAGGAGATTGAAGAGACTAATAAAGAAGAGAAGAAGAGTTGGTGGACATAGCCCCACACTGGGGTGAACCACATATATCATGTGTCGATGTGCTTTGTTCTATGTTTTTTATGTTTTTTATGTATTTAATTTCTTAATGTAATGATCTTGATGCATGATAGGTAGATCCAGTTGATGCTCAGTGCCTTATATGTGAATGAATATTATATCTTCTCGGATTTTATGTGTTGAATGGTTAGATGTACTTAGATCTTGATTAATACTGTGTTGTTTTGTAAGCAGGGTTTGAACTGCGATGTGAATAAGGGATAAATACTAATGAATATTAATTGTTAAGTGTTATGTTAAGTATTGTGATCACATATCTGTGTCCCAGCTAGGTTGTAGACATTTGAGTCGTGCAACCCCCCTGCCTCTACCTCGGGTGAGACTTCATCTGCTTCACAGGTGTTGTCGAAAGGGTCGGTAGTTAGGGTTTTGTTGGTGCATTGTTGAAGAGTTGAACCCTGGGTCTACCCATGTGCCAACAAATTATTCTGTTGTCGGGACCTGAAACTGTGATTGTTGAGAACTGAAGAAAAGAGAAAGCTATGTGCATAGATTTGTTGTTGTAGTGCGCAGTAGTCTACTTGACTTTTGAAGCTCTGTGCTAAAAGAAGGAAGCTCAATCTAAATACAGAGGTAAGATCTTAAATATTTTTTCTCTGATAAGGGTAAGATAAGTGGAAATTTTTACTTCAAAAGTATGAATCTAGGTATGTTTGATAGATCTTGTCCTAGTATGAAAACTAGGGCATGGCTAGAAGAAAGAGTTAATATGAAAAAATTTGATAGAGTTAGTGAAAGATATATTATTCCAATGCATAGAAAGAAATTTTGGAGTAACAAATAGATGCAGGACCCTAGAAAGAATTTTTGCAGGTTGCAGGTCCATCACTGCAATCCCAGTGTGCAATACAGGAAAGGTTGGGGATCATTTAAAAGAAAGAGAGGATTAACACTATGTTATAGTTGTAGAAGACCGGGACATCTTGCTAAGGAATTCCCTGGTATCAGTCCTATTTTTTTTTGTCATAAAGATGTTGGTCATGAGGTTTTGGATTTCCCTAAAATGATTACTAAAGTTGAAAAGATGAACCTAAGACAAGAAAACCATGAAGAAGGTCAAGAAACTAAGGATATTCTAGAGAACCAGAAAGAATCAAAGACTATATTATTACAGATGAAAGAAACATTGAATGATCACAGAGACATCAGTTTACCAGAGATATTAAAAGAGAAGGAGTGCATAGAAACAAGAATAGGAGACTTCGACATAGACTTTTGTATTGGATGAAGAAACACACGTGAATATCATGCCAGAAAGTACTTGGGAAATTTTGGGAAAGCCTGTTATGATTCCTTCATTAGGAAGGATGGGATTGTTTAAAGGAAATATGATAAACCTATGTGGAAGACTTACTCATGTACCTATAATAGCCCAGGGAGCATCGACTGAAGAAGAATTTGAGGTCATTAAGTTTGTTGAGAACAACACTCCTTTTGCACTTATGTTAGGAAAGACCTAGATTGAGAAAGATAATATCCAAAGGAAAGAAGAAGATGAAGCCATAGAATAGAAAAAGAAAGAATTAAGGGACTTCATAACCAGAAAATAGAGAGACTAATACAAGAACGGGAGGACAAGTAGAAGCAGTAAAAGGTTGTCGAGGTTGAAAGAATGCAGGAAGGCTTATAGAAACTGTCCATGAAGGAGAGAAGAGCACCTATCCCAGAAGAAGTAAGAGAAGAGGTAATACACTCGGACCCTTTGAAATACCCTCAACAGTGCGAAGTCCCTTTACTAAGAGAAAACAAGAATAAGAATGGAAAGAGGAACCCAAAGACTCAGATCACAGGAAAGAAGGCCAGAAAGCTCAGTAAGAAGAAAGTGAAGTTAGAAAAATTGCAGGAAGTTCCAGAGAGGACTTCGCAGAAAGAAGGATTACAGAACTTGAACCTCGCTGGAATAGAAAAACAATGCAGACTGGCACTTCGCCATGGCAAAGCAATATGACTGTTGGAGGCATCTTGGCCATTAGAACGACACTCGAGAACAGCTAGAAACCCAGTTATTACCGGAAAGATCGCCATTGGACCATTAGGACTGCGTCATAATGGATGGAATCGTATTGATTGAGGATTTTTCGATCCATTGGAGGAACCAATTATGACATTGTTTATTTAATACGTCGAATGCCTCATCGGGGACACTTTTCCAAATTGTGATTATCTGAGCTAACAAGAGAACTAATTTCTATCACGCTGTGATTTTGAGACCTCACCACCTGTTTTTCTTACCTTTAGTGTTCATTCACCTACCCGAGTTATTTGTTTATGAGTGTGCATGTCGGGCGACCTTAGCACAGTAGAGAAATCAGTAGAAGAAATATTGATCAACCTTATGGCTAAGAAGGTTATGTCCATAGGATTACGGGCCTCGTCGACGGTCGGATTGCAAGCCCTCTATTCGAGCCACACAGTGTCTACTGTGCGGTCATCATCAAAAGCTATAGAATTGGGGGATGAGCCCACCCAACTACGAAGGATAGCAGATGCTATAGAGTCTCACCTTCATCGAGTACAATAAGAAAAAGAACAGGCCATAGAGGCCTTAAAGCAAGCAAAGGAGGAATCCCTAGAGAAACTTTGGGTTGCATAGAAATAAAAAGATGACATGAGAGAGAAGTTTGAGGACAGAGAGAATATTCAGAGAGAAAAAGACCAGTTTCTCGTGGAGCAGACTGCATTCAAGGAGACAGTAGCTAGATCACTTCGCTTTGTGTCGGGCTTGGCCCAGATGGAAGAAGAGATAACTGAGAGCCAAGTGGGGAAGCTCGTTGAAGCCATTCAACAGCTTCAAGCAAGAGTAGTTGAGTTAGAAATGCAAGCAGTTTTGAGCACCCCGCAAGAAGTGAGATATCAGAGGGAAGAAACTCCCAGGAGTGCAATAGAAATAATTAGGGTTTTGGCCTCAGAATGCAAGCAATTGAGTGCCCGAACACCTATGAGCGCCTTGCAGAAGTCCCAGAACTAAGAACATTGGAGGCATAACTCTAGGAAGCAAAGAAATAGGAATTGATTGTGCAATCACAGCTGAAGCTTCTTACAATAGTGGAGAAGATAAAGAGGGCACAGGAGCAACGTGCAGTTCAGCAGTAGGTCATTGCCATCCATAGAAGAGTGATGGAGGTGACACAATGACTCCAGTTGGTGCAGGATGAAGCCTGCACACTTTTTGAAGAGATAGAGGGACAAGGATCACAACTGGAACAGGTGGTCGCAATAGTGGAACAATTCCTGGAAGGGCCTGTCACCGAGCAAGTCATTCAAGAGTTCACCGAGCAGGAGGCTCTGGTGAAGTAGCAAGTCGAGGCAGCTTGAGCTAAGCTTGAGGTCTTTGAAGTGGTTTTTCCCAGATCAAAGTGACTCGAGACAAGTCACAGGTGAGTGTTGGGGGCCTATTGGCCCTCGACCAAGTTTTGTGGAAACCTTGGTCATGTTTGACCATTTTTGGGACTTCGATGGGTTGGTTGAAGACAAAGCGCCCAGGTGAAGCAGAGATTGTGAGATCTCGCCATTTTTACGGAATTGTTTGGTTTTAGCTTTTATGTAACGGGTATGGGATGTCGGTCCATGGGTTTACCCATGCTTAGGCCTCGTTTGTAATGTATAAATAAGTAGTTAGGCGATGTAAGAAGGGGTCGATGACTTAGTGCTAATGTTAGTTATGTGCAAGAAGATGTGTTAAGGTTTGCAGAGCTAAGTGCAAGTGTTTTGTAAGTTCTTTGTGCACAGACTATATAAGGCTTTGTTCTTTGATCTAACCCAGGGAATGAGGATCTCGCAAGGTGCACGCAGATCTCTTGTCCTATGTGGAGTTGGCCTTGTGGCTTGGTGCTTGTAAGGAGATTGAAGAGACTAATAAAGAAGAGAAGAAGATTTGGTGGACATAGCCCCACACTGGGGTAAACCATGTATATACTGTGTCGATGTGCTTTTTTCTATGGTTTTTGTGTTGTTTATGTATTTAATTTCTTAATGTAATTATCTTGATGCATCATAGGTAGATCCAATTGATGCTCAGTGCCTTATATGTGAATGAATGTTATATATGCTCGGATGTTATGTGTTGAATGGTTAGATGTACTTAGATATTGATTAATACTGTGGTTTTCTGTAATTAGGATGCCCCATCTAGGTTGTAGATACTTGATTCCTCCAACCCCCCCTGCATCTACCTCAGGTGAGACTACATCTGCTTCGCATGTGTTTCTGAAAGGGCCTGTAGTTAGGGTTTTGTTGGTGCGATGTTGAAGCGTTGAACCCTAGGTCTGCCCCTGTTCCAACACTACTATGGTTGATACTACTAGGAGAAATCATAAGAATTATATGTTGTATAGATTTGAGACTAGTTACTTTTTTGACAATTCCAGAGCTCACGGTCTCAATGCTCAACAAAAATACTGCAACTTTAGCCTCTGGAAAGAAAGGCAAGCAGTAAATCAATTGTAATCTCACCTTTGTATTTTTTTTTATATGTTTTAATACAATCTAATAATTTACAAAATAAAATATAATATACTATCATTTTGATTTTAAACTTATTAATGTGATATAATGTTCTCATTTTTTTCCTCTTTTTAATTAAATATGTTTCATTAATAGTTTGGATTATTTTTTCCTAGCACATTCGTTCATACAAAAATGTTGTAATGAATACAATGAATACATGCCTTAATTATAGATTTATTGTTCATCTCATATCTATAACAGTTAAAAACCATCTAATATGTCAAGGGTAATAACATTGGCATATTCGAGTTGTGGCAAGGCTAATAACATCGACGTATTCAAGTTGAAGCAAGGATAATAATTTCAACATATTCACATTGTGGCAAGTCTAATAAATTTAACATATTCAAGATCAAGCAAGGCTAATCACGACAACATATTCAAGTTGTGGAAAGGCTATTAGCATTGGCATATTCACATTGAAGCAAGGGTAATAATGTTGACATATTCAAGAAGACCATGGATGTAGCCCATAACACCTTTATTTATAGGGATACAAATGTAGATATGTGGTTTACCCTTCAAGCTCTCCATCTCATTTGGATTTAGGGTAGGCATTCATAAGAGTGAGTTTTTGTTGCTTTGAACTCACTTCTTGTAGCCATGGTATGAGATATAGTAAGGAAAATACAGAGAAAAATCCTATGGGTATTTGAAATACCTTCAAGACGAGCCTTTGGTCCATATTCAAGGCCTATATAATGGAGAACATGTGATATTTGATTGGTAATTCTGTAAGAGAATATGGGCATCATTATAATAATGGATTTGAGTCCCTCAATATATTTGATGAAACAAAGTCCATAATGATTGACCAATGAGGAACTGTTGGGTTGTAGTTGGGTGTTTCTTTGTGTGATTATGGTGTCCTTGCTAAATACCTAGGGACCACAACCATTGTAAAAATTAGAACCTATGTCCTTCAAAATAAAAATGGAACAGAAGCAAACATCAAAATTAAATAAACTAGTATTATTCATCACCATAATAATAATAACACATGCACTTGTATTTTTGTAACGAATTCAATTATGGGATTAATTGAATTGATATCTCTTATGCATTTATTTTATTTCTATAGTTGGAAAAGAGATTGTGTATCTCTACCTATTATGAGGAAAATCTCTCTATGGATAGGGGTAAAACACAACAAACGGAAATGACTACAGAAATCAACTATAATCTCAAGTATGCTATATAAGAAAATATGCTAACAAGACAAGATAAGAGGCCTACCTCGTCCAGATGTTTGATGAAGTCCACCGTTGAGCACTTGACTCAAATAAATATACATGCAACTAGTCCTCAACAACCAAACAACGCAAGCATATGGTGATAATATATGATGTTATCACATTCAATAGCATAATCCATCAACATTCATAACAAATACACCCATGGAATAATAATTTAAGATATTAATTGGATGAGAAAAGAGTATTTCTATTAATATATAATCAGCAGAAGTGAATGAGTTATAGACTTTCGTGTCGACACAGTTTGAAACCGAGAAACTAAGTTCCTTCCAGCTGGGCCTCCACAACTTCAATCCTCCAAGAAGGCAAGCTCATATAAGAGAGACAATGAAGTTCATAATCAATAAGGGAAGAAGTTGGGGGCTGAATAATGTGTTCAGACTTAAAGGACAAAGGGATGCAAACTCAATGTGAACTGAATAATTTCTCCAGAGTAACTTTTCTCTCAAAGTTGAATTCTTTCTCCTCTTTTCCATAGCTCGGATTTGGCCCATTTATAGCCTTCAAATAGAACTGAAGGGCCGAGTCAGAACGTTTCTAGTATATATAAGGCCATGGATCATTGATCTCGTGACGTGACTTGGAAACCCAACACCATTTTTCTATTGTGGGCACATTTCCTGATGTACGTGGGTTGTAGTGGTGAAACCTGTGTATACGCATGTTGTATAGTAGGTAGGGCACGTATATGTGGAAAAATATTGTTTTTAGCTTTGGGATTTTCAAAAAGGGACTTCAAGTCTGCATAGGGAAATGGAAAAAGGCTTTATGTGCAATATTGCATGGGGTGAGGCAAATATTTCTATAACGTATGCCCCCTAATGTGTGAGGTGAGAGGAGTATCTGCGATTTTTGAAATACATTATAAAAACCCAGATGTGGAGTAATGGGGACCCAGCTAGAAGAACTAGTTTCTCATTACAGTCTGTATTGACTTTGCATACATGGCTGCCAATTTGAATTACATTACAGGTCCATGTGAAAATATACCAAACAATTGTCCATGGTCATGGATAGGAAAATACAAATGTGTTTACATGCCAAAGGTTTTCATGGTCACGAACAAGGCCCAGTAACACCAGTCTCAAAATCAATCTGAAGATATTTGTATACAATGGAGTACAATCTGATCTCCCATGATCACTAAAGTCACACAGGTACTAGTCCAATGAAAAGGTAGTAACAGCTCATGAAATTTGTTGCTACAAACTGATGTCTTCAAGTCTTCTACACAATCTAACAAAGGTGCAATTCTACATCGTGTGAATAAAGGAGTTGAGGTCAAACACAATGAGACTTCATTTGATTACCGGTCATTGAGGTATACCGTTAACAAACGCGAGACAACCTATCAATGATGAAAGTAGGTATCAAGGCACTGAGTACATTCTTACAAGTGTGAATAAAGGAGTCAAGGTTGAACACTTGAAGAATCCATTGATCAGGAGACATTAATGTATTCCCAACTGTCGATGGCGAGAGAACCTGCCACGAATGACTGCAAGCCTCTAGGTACCCATAGGACTCTAGGTCTCGTTTCCAGAATAAATGACTTGAATTCGATGGAAGGAGACCCGCTGAAAGGAGAACATTAAAGAATCTCTCATCATTCAGCATGAGGTACAAACCAGGAGCTTGATTATTTGAAGGAAATCGGATGAAGAACATGTTCACGAACCAACGAATATGTGTGTCTTTCGCATGTGCCAAGTGCAAGTGGTAAATGAAAAAGACCCTCTGAATAATAGCTAATGAGGAAAACTGCTAACAAAGGTGATGAAACCACCAATAAGGCTAATGGAATCCAAGACACTGCATGAATCCCAATGTGTGAATAGATGTCTTTTCATCGAACACAAGGGAAACCACCCAGTCAATGACCAATGATGAAATGTCTACTGTTGGGTTCAAGGTTACCTACCAATGAGGAAAGTAGGACCAGGGTGCACAATAGGACTATAGATTCATGTGATTCTGAGACAAACTAAGGGTATGGTCGACATGCCAAGTCAAGATTTCTGAGGAATGGCCGACACAGGTTGATAGAGATTCTTTGAACAAGAGCATGAGACATATGGAAGACTTTGGCAGCATAGACTCAATGATGAAACCATGAGATGCAGGGGGCATAAATCAAACTCTACATAGGGAATGGAAGAGTAACCAGTCGAGGGAGTAAACTCTATGTAATGAGCTCAGCTTCCTAAGGCCATACTAAACCCAAAATCATGATGACAAGTGGACTCAAAAATTGTGTGCTTTGTTCAAAGGCAACATGACTGCTACCAATATAACATAATACTCTCGTCTCTCTCATCTTTTCTTTTTTTTTCATAGTCAAATGAATGTTATGATATAGAGGAGGAAATGAGTGTCACAAGTAAGAAAAACTAGTTCCAGCAGTGGAACATACCTATTCTCAATGCAAGGAGGTGCATGCGGGAGATGGACACTCGGGGGAATGTTCCCTCCTGGGTATAGGGTGTCAAGTTGCAAAGGAAATAAATGAGGCTCTTCTTGGTTGAGGATATAAAACTATGGAGGCAAACGGTTTATAACGCAAAGAAAGAACCGACAATAGGATCAATACTACAAGCAAGGGCATGAGATGCAATCACAATTTGACGCCAAAAAATGTCCTTTTCCATAATATTGGTCTAGTTGGTTTGAAAAAGGGATATACTTGTACCAAATAAACGTCCTTTCAAATCCAATTTACAAGTGTGAAAGAGACAAGTTCACTCAACAATCTTTTCACTTTTTGAAAACGAGTCGGAAAAGAGCTTAAATCAAACTCGCTTGGGAGTCCTCTAGGTATAGGTTAACACGTTTATGAGTGAGAAATGAGGTTCAGCATAAAGTCATGTATTAGCTATAAGGGACTCCCGGTCCTACAGAAAAAATCTTTTCATGGGAACCAAATGAAGCATAGGATCTAACTAGGGTACCCATGTTTGGTAAGTCTCTACCATTTGATAACAACACGTCTTGTAGCAGATGGAGATTTATGTGTCACTAAAAAATGGGTTTGTACCTAAGGCATATGAGTGACAATTATAGGACAATGCAAGTGTGTATGATGGAACAGATACCTATCGTATATGTTGGGTAACGAAAATACATGTCTATAGTTATGAACGGTCGACATAACGCTAAAAATCGCAAGAATCCCTGGCGAAAAACTACAAAAACCAACTCAATCCACTATTGTATTAGTCCATTAGGCGAAAATATGATCTGAAACTATGCAAAGTGGGTAAAAACTACTATAAATAGTAATAAAAAACAAATTTTACTATGTCATTTGACGTTTTTACCCAAATAGTGGATTTTGGACCAAATTACCTCTGATCTTCAACTAGTGATTGCAAAAGCGACAAGTGAGGGAATCAGCAATTGTCTAGACCACGTAATTCCCCTTCCCCTCCTCTTTCTTTCTAGTGGATTACATCTTGTATTTAGGTTTGAATTTTTAATTTATCTAGGGCACAAATCAAAATTTTAGGTGTACGCGGGCTACCATTTATCGAGTCGCTTATACGTGTGATTATACGAAGTTGTCTAAAATACAGCCAGCATATACTCAGCCCTATACGTGACTGTGACTGTTGCAGCCTGCGTATATGTCTATAAACAAAGTTTTTGATGGTTGCTATCTCTAAAAGTGATGTTTCTCTGGCAGGATGGTGCTAGAGTGGAGGGAAAGGGAACATGAGGAAGTAGATGTTGTTTTGGAAAGATATTCGGGGGCCCAAATGGCCTTGAAAATATGCGAGTTGTATAAGTTTTGGTCACTCAAAGGGATGAGGGCCCAAGTGAGGTTGCTACAGTTTCTCATGGATTACTGGGATCTAGACAATGAGAGATTCAACCTTGATGGGAAACCATTAAGGATTGAAGTCAAGGATATTTATTTCTTGACAGGGTTGTTATGTCGGGGTGAGGTGGTGAACCTCAAATCCCAGGGAGCTAGGAGTGGTATGAATATAGAAGAATACATATATTCTCACTACATTGCAGGGACCGAGAAGGTCGGGAGTCAACTCCCCATCCGAGCGATAAACAATCTAAGCCTCAAGATTGTTGTCCTCGTTTTGACCCGGATCATAGGATCGACTTTGTTGCACTAGGAATCGAGGTCTCTTATGTTCTACTCCATAGAGTGTTTGAGACCCACGGTGTACTATTGGTGCACCTTGCTACTGGCTAATATGAAGAGCCAGTTGACAGAATGCAAATAGGGTGATAAGAGGAACTTTGGGTTTGCTTCCATATTATGTAGCTTTTTCTTTGAGTGGGTTCCAGGTTTGGGACCTAGAGTTGAGATCATTCCTTGAGGACCTTGTGATCCATCCATGGCACGGTGGACCGAGGTGATGAGACAGCAGGGGGGAGGTAGGGTGCCCACACCCTACAATGGTGATTTGTTTTACTGGTGGAGACGGTAGGTCATTTCTATGGATGACTACCCCTATGAAGGTATCTACTTTAGAGGGGACCCTGACATGCCATTATCACTAAGGACTGCCTACGGGGACATAGGTATGTCAAATTTTTTAAATATTTCATTTTTTTTGTATTTTTGTATAGGAAAACAAAATTATTTTTGGATGATGTTTAAGTACTAACTAGACACGTATGTGACATAGGCGTAGGTCTACGATAACCGGATGGGCTTCCATGACATCTTTGGAGGCACAGGGGAGATGAGGCGGCAGGAGGAGAAGCAGAGAGAGTCCTTCAAAACATGCAGGGCAACATGACTCGTTTGACACATAGGATTATAATGGTTCAAGTAGAGGATCTGTTGGAGGCTATGCAGCGGCAAGTGGTTCACGTGACCATAGATTGGGTTCGACTCTTTCTGCGTCTCACAAATGCTATAGTTTGTTATCATGACACACATCCGGCGCCACAGGTGTAGATGTCATGGATTTTGTATTATCGGCTGTATATATGTATTGAGGTTGTTGGCCCCAATTTTGTACTATAAACATAATATTTTTTGAAATATATATAAAACATGGTTCTTCGACTTTACTTATGTTACAATGTGTACATTGATGAGAATGTTTTCCTTGCTTTAGTTATGTGACAAATGCCAATCTAAAACGAAATTAGCATAAGCATCGGATACATAATTAGAACTCCTAGGTATGTGATTATAAGTAATAAAATCAAATTATCGTTCTAAAAGGTGTACCCATAGGAATCGTCGGAGTAACGTAGGGTCACGAACACGGTAATTGTAATTCAACTGACATACTACTAACTGGGAATCCATGTGAACTTCCAAAGAGAGAATACCATGTGAAATGGCATCGCACAAAATTTATATAACGACGTTATATTTGGCCACATTATTCATGGATGGCCCTAGGCATACGCCATCTGAAGACACCAATAGACCCTCGGGTGAGTAAACCACCCAAGAAGTGGAAGCCAAGTTCCGTGTATGACGACTAAATTTGTCTACAAATCCTACGTAGACCGAAGACTATGTTGACATCTTCCAACCAAGGGAAAAATCGATAAGTTGAAGACAAAAAAAAGGGAAAAGATATATACACTAAATTACATTAGTATACAAAAAGTTACACCCAATCTTGGGGCTCAAGCATAATATCTTTTCAAGTAGAGCCCATTCTTGAGCTCGACCAACATGTTCCCTTCATAATATTCTAATTCATAGGCTCCTTTTTCTAAGACACATCGCACGATATAGGGACTGTGCCACATGGGTTTGAACTTTCCTGCCCCCAGCGGTTCTTTGGCTTGATCATATAAAAGGACCAAGTCACCCTCAGTGTACAAATGAGGATAGATAGACCTGTTGTATTGGACCTTGACACTTCTTTTATTCGCTTCTATATTCATAGAGGTGTCTCGACGTTGCTCGTCAAGGATCTCCAGGTGTACGAGGCATCGCTTGAGATTGGAAGTGTCAGGGAGGAGCGCGAATGCGAATATAAGAGAAGGGATTTCACATTCAATAGGTAAGATCGAATCCACACCATGTACTAACTAGAAAGGAAAAAATATGGTGATGGTTTTGACCGAGGTTTGGTATGCCCAAAGTGCAGGATATAGCATAATATGTCAATCAGATTTGTTCTCACTGACGGTTTTCTACAAAATGGTCTTGAGAGACTTGTTGACAGCCTCTACCTATCCATTTGCCTAGGGGTAGTAAGGGGAAGAGTGAACATGTTTAAACCCTAGCTTCGATGATAGTTATTCCATCATTTCATTCTGAAAGTGACTTCCATGATCAGTGACAATCTCACTCGGGATTCCAAACCTGACAATAATTTGATTGAATGCGAAGAAGGCAAAAGTATTCCCGTCAGACTTAATTGTAAGCATGGATTCAACACACTTTGTAAAGTAGTCTATAGCCACGATAATGTGTTGATTCCCCCCAGCCGAAGTTGGGTTGCAATCCACAAATTCCACCCCCCACTTGATGAAGGGACCAATGATAATGATTGGATGGAGAGGAGTTGGGTGCCAGAGAATTTTCCGAGTGAACACTTGGAAGGGGTGACACTTCTTAACCACTTAAACGCAATATTTAAAGATAGACGGCCAAAAATAATCATCTCACAAAATCTTATGGGTTGTCGCAAGCTCAGATAGGTGACCACCACAATCCCCACTATGGTAATCGTTTAGAAGTGACTCATCTTCTTCATGAGTTAAAAAATGACGCAGAATATTGTCTATCCCTCGATGATACAGAGTGTCATTGATGATAAGTTAATTCTTAGCTTGGTATCGTACACGTCGTCAGTCATCTCGCAAGAGATGTTGAGGAAACCTCAAAGTTTGAAGATAGAGAACAATGTCTCCATACCAGGGGTCAGACGACGAGACAAGGAAAATGTGTTCATCCGAAAAAGAATCAACATGAATAACATTCTCTTCCAATCATGGGAAGTCATATATTAACTCTACAAAGACTGGTGATTTCTTGGATTTCGTAGAAGCAAAATCGAGATCAAATTATTGTAAAATGAAAATCCATTTATTGTATTTTCCCCCTATGATACGCCTTGTAAGGACGTATTGAAATGGATTGACATCAACAACCACAGTAGTTTTGCAAAGCAATATGTAATGTTGTAATCGTTGGACTGCGTGGATGACAACCAAAGCTAGCTTTTCTACATGAGAATATTTGAGATTAGGACCGACTAAGTTTCAACTAAGATAGTATATGATGTGCTCGCGGAGCTCATCATCCTCCTGAAACAAAACCATACCAATCGTCTCTTCGGACGCGATGACATAAAGCAAGTAATCTCTATTGTAGTCTGGAGACTTCAGCAGATGTGTCAATACCAAGTCTTTATTCAAAGCATCGAAGGATTGTTGGGCTCTCTCATCCCAGATAAAAGGGGTATCCTTCTTTAAAAGATGCATGAAACCCTTAGTAATATTGGCATAGTTTACTATAAACCGACATAAAAATTTAGCTTTCCCCTGTAAACCTTGAAGTTTTCAAATAGTACGCAGAGGAGGAAATCGAAGTATTGCCTACACTTTTAACGAATCTACCATGATCCTGGTCTCAGAGACTAAAAATCCTAGAAGACGTCCAGACCTAATGCAAAAGATGCATTTATGAGGGTTCAACCGAATTCTATAATGACAACATCTTTTAAAAACTAGTCGAAGGTGCTTAGGGTGATCCACTCTCTTACAAGAGTAAGCAGCAATATCATCAAGATAAGCTTTGACTATATGCCTAAGATCATGGAATGCGAAGGTCATAGCACGTTGGAAGGTTGCTCCGGCGTTTTTAAGCCCAAAAGGAATTTTCTGGTATGTGAAAGTACCCCAAGGACAAATAAATGTCATCTTATGTTGATCCTCGGGTTTAATTTGAATTTGGTTATACTCTAAAAATTCATCCATGAAAGAAAAAAATTCTCTTCATGCACACTCGTCAAGAATTTTATCGATGAAAGGTGTCAGGAAGTTGTCTTTAGGACAAGATTTGTTCAAGCCATGAAAATCCATGTATACACGGATGGTTCCTTACTTCTTATTTACAGGAATGGGTTTGCATAACCATTTAGTCAAGGGAACCGGGTAGATAAATCCATCATTAAGTAGTTTCTCTACCTCTGCCTTAATAGCAGGGGCCTTCCGGGGATTGACATCTCTAAGACGTTGTCGAATAGGCTTAGCATCCGAGTAAGTTTTAATCTCATGTTCGACAATTCGAGGGTCGATTCCTGGCATCTCTTCATATGACCAGGCAAATACATCTCAGAATTCCTTGAAGATCTCGGCGTAGATTAGGATTTCTCCTAGCGAACAATCTGCACCGATGTGTACATTTTCAATCTTGCTAGGGGTATGAGAGATATCGATTGCGATGGTAGGAGAGATACTCGCCATATTTCCTTCGGCATAAATGTCATGCGTATCAAGTGGAACTATGGAATGATCGACTATCACACTCAGAGTAGATCGAAAGTCATCTTATTCGATTCTAGCAATCTTTGAGAGAAAATAAGAGTTATGATGCATATCATCCCAAGGTTTTTCATAACCATTCATGGCCTCGATGATAGTTGCATCCGAGGGAAAAGTCTCATCGAGGCATTCATGTGAGAAAGACGATGAAGTGGCCCACATGGGATTAAGAACATGATCCTCCTCATCCATATGCGAGGTAGTCAATGAAAGAGTCAAGAACAACTTGATACGCTATCAATGAAAGAGTCAAGAACAACTTGATACGCTACCTATGTTTCCTATATCAGCATGGCCATTCCAACATGCAAATGATCTTCACAAGACAGATTCGAGGAGGGTAGGGTCCAAGGATCATTAAAATAGGAAGTGCGGAAAGGAATGGACCTCTCTGATGAAATGGGCCTATTGGACATGGCGTAAACATAGTGAATCGGTGCCATGAATTCGAAGGCACCCATAAGGGATGAATACATTCTGACGTCGATGTTCTCAGTTGTCGGCTGAGAATTTTCAACCACGGGGATCGACGGTCCAACAAATTCACTGGGGCTAGTGTACGCAAAGGAAAACTAGTCGATTTTCATGATCTTCCCATCGTGAGGAAAACAAAGAGTGTGGAAGATGGATGATACGCGATAGTCATAGTGTTGGTTGTGGAGCCTGATTATCTTCCTGAATTAGAGATATTGTGTTTTTCATCCATGTTTATATCCCATGAAGACTTTACACCCCAGAAGTATGTACACGCTTCCACGCAGGGGAGTGCAGAGGGGGGATACCCCCTCTGTAGGGTCTGGGGGGCCTATTCCCCCGGCTGGGGGGTTCGGGGTGAAGCCCCCAAAGGAAAAATTGCCTTGTAAATGTATATTGTAATTTCAATGTAAATATAGACCGTTCATTATAAGGTCGCAGATCTAATGGTAGAAATTATGTTAGGTTTTTTTTCCCTAGAAGGAAACCCTCTGTTATGAGGGAAATGTATTGCAGCTATGCATGATGGAGATTATTGTATTCTGAGAGAGGATACTATCAGAGAAAGAAGAGGAAGTTACAGCAAGTTTTGGTGTAGGTTGTGTTAATGTTTAATCCATTATTATAGTTCTTTGCATTTCATTAGATAAAAATAGCATAATCCAAGATCACTAAGAAATACACAATCACAAGAGACACAACATTTATCCTAGGAAACCCTCTAGGGGAAGAAAACCCAGCAAAAATTCTTTAATATAGATATCCAATACAATGCCGAGAGATCTCTTAAACTAATACAGAAATTCCTCTCCCAGATATGCGCCACTCTCTCTCCTTCTTCTCTAATTGCAGATCTGAAACTTGTCTCACGAAATGAGCAAGTGAATTGTATGTCTAAGTGAGGCACTAGCCTCCTTATTTATATTAGACTAGCACGTGTGAAGTGTCTCTTCACTAGCAGGGCCGACTTCTCCAACTGGGTGGTTATAACCACCTTTAATATTTTTGGGGGCCTCTTTAATATCTGTTGGTGCCAACTTCTTATTCTGCCTATTATAATTATCATTTGACCAATCCAAAAAAGGGGATTTGGTCCTATTACAATAGCCGACATGAGCAATCCACAATGGGGATTGATACAATGAATAATATATCAAATAATAATAAGAATACTCTTTGCAGTTACATTATTTCAACACTCCCCCTTAACAAGAAGGGTATTCTTCAACAACATCATGTGAGAGAGAGAGGACAACATCATCAATAGCATCAAGTGGGTGAGAGGACAACATCATCAATATCATCTTGGAACACTGACTAGCGTATCTATAAATCATCGAATTTTTTCTTCATCAGCAGCATCGTCATTCTCAAAGGAATGCCATCATCGTCTGCATCAATATGTATTAGTATAAAAACTGATACATCATCATCGTCACAACACAAGGTTGGCTCATCATAATACAAGACTGGATTTAGGTCACAGCTGTCAAGTTGGAAGCTCAGTACTTGTCTCATCTCAAGCTCTTCTTTATGTCACATCACTCATGATGGAAGAAAGATACTAGACTGGATTTACGTCACAACTATCAAGATGGAAGCATAGTACTAGTCTCATCTCATCGTCTTGCTTTGCATCACATCACTCAAGCTAGAAGAAAGATACTCATCCTGCTTTACATCACAACCATTAGGTCAGAAGCAGGATACTAGACTGGCTTTACATCACAGTTATCCAGCTGGAAGCTCAATGCTAGTCTCATCATATCATCTTGCTTTACGTCACAACCATTAGGTCGAAAGCAAGGTACACATCCTTCTTTATGTCACAACCATCAGGTTGAAAGCAAGGAACTAGACTTGCTTTACGTCACAGCTATACATTCAGAAGCATAGTGCTAGTCACACATCATCTTGCTTTACGTCACAACCATTAGGTCGGAAGCAAGGTACTCGTCCTACTTTACGTCACAACCATCAGGTCGGAAGCAGGTTACTAGACTGGCTTTACATCACAGTTATCCAGCTAGAAGCAGAGTACTAGTCATATCACATCATCTTTCTTCACGTCACAACCATCAGGTCGAAAGCAAGAGATGTCTCATCACAACATCTACTCCCCCTTTCGAGGAGGGTCCATTCAAACTATACCAATCTTATCTCGAAAGTACTCAAACTTTATATGAGATAGTGGCTTGGTCAACACGTCAACAACCTGTTCATCTGTGCTAATGTACTGGAGATTTAAGGCTCCTCTCTGCACCATGTCACGGATGTAATGATAATGGATCTCTATGTGCTTCGACTTGTCGTGGAATACATTATTCTCTGTCATCTTTATACAGCTCTGGTTGTCACATAGAATTAAGGTTTCTCTCATATCTAAGTCAAATAGGTTGGTCAGCAACTTTCGAATCCATATAGCTTCGCAGCTAGCAGAACATGCAGCAATGTATTCTGCTTCCATTTTTTTGAGAGCAATACTAGATTGCTTCCTACTCTACCACGAGATCATAGTTGATCCCAAATTGAAACAACATCCTGAAGTGATTTTCCTATCATAAACACTTCCTTCCCAATCTGCATCAGCATATCCACTCAATGTGAAATCATGATCTCCATCATAGCTGAGACCACAATCTATTGTACCTTTAAGGTACCTCATCACATGTTTTGCAGCCACTAGGTGAACATGTCTGGGTTCTACCAGAAATTGACTCAAGGTGTTCACGGAAAAACAAATGTCTGGTCTGGTGTTCGCCAGGTACATCACCGATCCAATAATCTGTCTGTACAGTGTGGCATCAATCAACTCTAACAAAGTATCGACTAGCAGCTTCAGCTTCACTTCCATGGGTGTATTCATGGGCTTGCACTCCAACATGTCGAATCTCTTCAGGATTTCGACCGTATACTTCCCTTGGTTAAGGAAGATCCTCTCAAGACTCTGCCATACCTCAAGACCTAAGAAATAATGCATTAGGCCAAGGTATTTCATTTCAAATTCCGAGGCAAGTCTCTTTTTACATTCAATGATGAGATTTTCTTCTCCAGTTAAGAATAAGTCATCCACATATAGCAGTAATATTACTGGCTCATTGTTCATGATTTTGAAGTAGAGGTTAGAGTCTACTTTACTCTTGGTAAATCCTAATCTCGTCAAGAAACTGTCTATATGTCCATACCAAGCTCTAGGAGCTTGCTTCAATCCATATAAGGCTTTCTTCAATCTGCAGACATGAGACTTCCTGTCTTCAACCTCAAATCCTTGAGGTTGCTCTGTATACACTTCCTCTTCGATGACATTGTTTAGGAAAATTGTCTTCACGTCCACCTGGTGCAGCTTCCACTTCATCTTAGCTGCAAGAGTTATGATGGTTCTGATCGAAGTGTATCTAGCCATAGGAGTGAATGTCTCTTCATAGTCAATGCCTTCCTTCTGGGATAAACCACAAGCAACAAATATTTCTTTATACTTCTCAATAATTCCATCAGCAGCATGTTTTATTTTGGAGAGCCATCTAGAGGATACCACATCTTTATTCTTCAGTCTGGGAACTATTTCCCATACTTCGTTCTTCATTATGGATTGGTATTCCTTTGTCATGGCATCTGCCCATTCTTTTCTCTGAATGGCTTTTTCAAATCAGGTACGCTCCTCTTCTAGGAGATCACACATCAAAGTCGTATAACTGGACAATGGCTTTGGTCTTTTCACCTGTCTCGTAGTTCCTTGGGGAACATTGTACTTCTCTCCATCTTGAATAAGCTCTCTAGCCCAAGTTGGATTTCTTTTATGGAGGATCGTCATCTGAGGAGATTATTTCACTTCTACTATGTCATGGTCTTCTAGAAGTTCCTCATCAGGAGAAGTTATGACTTCCCTCACTGGTTATGTAGCTTTGGGAGCCTCCCTCATTGCATTACTGGGGATTACAGGTTCCTTATCATATACTTCTTCAAGTTGGCATAGTTTAGATTTCTTGAGCACTGCATCTTCATCAAAGGTCACATCCCTGCTGATCTCAATGTGATGTTGACCTGGTATATATATTCTGAAGGCCTTGGAGACCTCACAGTATCCCACAAATATTCCCTTCTTTCCTGAAGGGTCTAGCTTGTTTCTCTTTTCTTTAGGTATATGAATAAACATTGGACAACCAAATATTTTGAGATGGCTTACCTCTGGCTTCTTTCCGGTGAACATCTCTTCTAGTGTCTTGAGCCCAAGCACACTATGGGAAAATTGGTTATGCACATATACATCTGCCATTGTTGCTTCTTCCCATAAGCACATAGGAAGATCTTGATCATGGATCATAGTCTTCATAGCTTCTAGTATGGTTATGTTCTTTCATTCAGCTACACCATTTTGTTGGGGATTATAGGGAGTAGTGAGTTCCCTTTTGATCCCAACATCTTTGCAGAAGTTCACAAATTCTTTTGAGGTATATTCTCCTCCATTATCTGACCTAAGTATCTTAATATTCCTTTCAGAAAGGTTCTCTATCAAGGCTTTGAATTCCTTGAACTTTCTGAACACTTCATCTTTAGATTTCAAGAAATATATCCATGTTTTATGAGAGTAATCATCAATGAATGATACATAATATACATACCCACTAATGGAGGATGATGGCATTGGGACACATACATCTGAATGGATGAGTTCTAGGACTCCTTATGTCTTGATGTCCTTCTTCGGAAACGGGTTCTTGATGTTCTTCCCTTGTTCACATCCATTGCATATGCATTTATGGTCACCTTTGAGTTCTATTAAACCTGTGACTGCTTTGCATATGTATGGTAGTGCCTTGTAGTTGATGTGGGCTAACCTTCTATGCCAAAGTTCACATGATTTTTCAATGGCATGGGTCATGACAGCCTCTGAGTGACCCTTTAGTTTATACAAGCCATTTTCTTCACTTCCAATGCTGATTTCTTCATTTAAGGTTTATCCTTTAGCCCACATAAGAACTTCTCCACTATAAAGGTAACTCTGAAGCCTTTCTTTTCTAAAGATGAAATGGAGAGTAGGTTCTTCTTCAATCCTGGTACATATAGTACGTCCTTCATTTTTAGTGAATTCCCTAAATTCAGTTTATGGTTTGATTCTCCCACTCCCTTGATGGGATATTGGTAATCATCTCCAAGTGTCACTTTCTGAGATACAAGAGAGAATGTTTCTTTGTCCCGTCATGTGCTTTGATGCACCACTATCAATGAGCCAAGTGTCCTCTCTGGGTGTTACAGACCTGAGAGGGCCAATATCAAGACATGGTATTTGATCTTCTCATATATCATCTTTGCGGGTGGCTCTTCATATTAGACTACATGGGCATGGAGCCTCTTATGTTTTCTATTGTATTCTTCTCATCTAGTTGGACAAAACTTCACAATGTGTCCCATCTTATCACAGTGATAGAATTGTATAGATGAGTAGTCCCTTTCCTTTCGTTGTCCTTTCTTCTAAAATCTCCTTGGATGAGATTCTTTATGACTAAATTTGTTTGACTGTTGAGGCTCTTTATGAGTCTCCTTTTGGAAGTAGGGTTTCTTCCTTCCTCCTTTGGTGTGAATAGCTAGGGCTTGATCATCATATCTTGCTAGTAACGCTTCACGATTCTCTACTCTTGTTTCTTCTTGGATGCATTCTTCCCATAGACTATCAAACTTCAGTTTCTCCATTCTTGCACATATCGTTTGGATGAACACATCCCAAGGTATTGTGAGACCATTTAGGGCTATCATTATGAGTTCATCTTCGTCTATGGTATCTCCAAAAGCTTCTAGTTGTTCTTTGAATTCTGAGATTCTGGAGAAGTATTCCTAAATCGTTTCTCCTTTCTGCATCCTTGTATTCTTCAGTTGAGTTCTTAGATTCATATTCCAGTTTATGTTCTTTCCTTCATATAGTCTAGTCAAGGCATCAAACATTTATTTCAAAGTCTTCTTAGATGACACATAAGGAATCAGGTGGTCTTTGATTGAATCTGCAATGATTCTTTTGGCCCTGATTGTGTCCTTTTGATGCTTTTCCTTGTCTGCAACATCGGTGGGTTTCGGTACTTCTTCTTTGATGAATATTACTAGGTCGTTCTCTTCAAGAATGAATCCAATCCTATACTTCCAAGCACAGAAGTTTTCCACTCCTTCTAGCTTGTCAACAAGCTTAACGCTTGCAGACATATTTACCTAGAGCTAGGAAAATGACCAAAAAATGAAAGTGCTCAAACTCAAAATCTGAACTTACCAGGAGGTGCGCTTGGTTGAGGCAAGTAGCCTGGTGTGTTTGGATCTGAGAAAATCCAACTTTTTCTCCTCCAAATTTGATCTGCATATTTCTGGACTGGTTTTTCTGGTACCTCTGGTACTCCGGTACTTCTGGTACTTCTAGTACACTAGTTTTCTGGTACTTCTGGTACTTTGTGAAACCAGGGTTTCACTTTCCGAGAGATATAGACACTGAAAAGGTGCACTGAGAGTGCCAAAGTGATCCTTAGGGGAGGGTGCACTTTTCTAGATGGATTTGGGGCTAAAAAGCTTCACCATCAAAAAGCCCTAATTTTCATGTACGACAACAGTGACGTTTTTCACTCTTGTGAAAGATGCTTCCTTCAGCTTGGCTCTAAAACCATGTTAATGTTTAAGAAATTATTATAGTTCTTTGCATTTCATTAAATAACAATAGCATAATCCAAGATCATTGATAAATACACAATCACAAGAGACATAGAATTTATCCTAGGAAAACCTCTAAGGGAAGAAAACCAAGCAAAACTTCCTTAATATAGATAGCCAATACAATGCCAAGAGATCTCTTAAACTAATACATAAAGTACTCTCCCAGGTATGCACCACTCTCTCTCCTTCTTCTCTAACTGCAAATCCGAAACTTGTCTCACGAAATGAGCAAGTGAGTTGTATGTCTAAGTGAGGTGCTATCCTCCTTATTTATATTAGACTGGAACGTGTGAAGTGTCTCTTCATTAGCAGGGATGACTTCTCCAACTGGGTGGTTATAACCACCTTTAATATTTCTTGGGGCCTCTTTAATATCTGTTGGGGCCGACTTCTTATTCTGCCTATTATAATTATCATTTGACCAATCTATAAAAGGGGATTTGGTCCTATTACAATAGCCGACATGATCAATCCACAATGGGGATTGATCCAATGAATAATATATCAAATAATAATAAGAATATTTTTTGCATTTACATTATTTCAACAGGTTGTATCCCTTCATTTGTTGGATAATAATAAAGGAAGGACCTGGCAATTTCTCTGGTGGACTGTTATCCATAAATTTGGTTGTCATAATGATGTAATGATGATGGAGAAATCAGGCTCTTCACTAAAACACTTTCTTGAGAAAATTTACCTTTGTCTCTTTCCAGAAATCATATTTTTAAGGGAGGTTCGTAGGCTACCTATATATTTGCCTGCGAGACTACATGATTCTCGCAGGCTGCATTAAGCTGGAGTGCGAGAAGTTTGCACTGTACCTAACTATCAGGGTGCGAACATATTCTAAAGGAAGGAAAAAGATAAATTCTTGAACCTTCTGGAAGGGAATCTTCTAGAATGATGAGTTGGCATTCGAATGGTTATATAAGTACTGGTTTTCATGATATCTTGGGATCATTCCTATCCAAGTAACTAATCTATTCTCTCCTATAAATTGAAGGGAATACTCATGGAAAGGGTTAAGCAGCTAACTAGCAAGATATTTAGGAGAATTAGTGCAAGATTGTATGAAGGACTGATGCTACAACAACTAGAGACACCAGCAAGGTTATCAAAAGTAGTTGATCTTCTTCATGCATGAGAAAGGGTGTGTGTCAGAACTAGGAGGCTTGCAACATCAAGGCTCAAGTTGTAAGTTTTTCTTTCTATCAATTTAATACAGTAATGTGTCCCTTTCCCATAAAGTTGATTGTACTTTATTACATAACTCCTTGATCATATGTATAGATTAACTGTTGAATATATTGAGTTGTTTTCACCTCAATTGGTTTGAGATGTCTTGGTCTGGACTGTGCAAGAGTATTGGAGCGAAATTGGTACAAAAAATACCCAAGGAAGAGATCATACGATATGTTCATGATTCTTGCCTCCTAGTTCATTCAATAGTTAAAATCTAGGGAAAGAGTATCATTATGTCCTGTTTTGTTCTAGATCCAGGTGGATCTAGGGAGATCGGTTTGTGTCCGCACTTATGGATTAATCCTGAAACATGGACATAGCCCACACTGGGTGAACCACGTAAATTTGTGTCTCTATTGTATTGTGTATCTTCTGTGTTTTTTTTCTGCATTTTTATATTTTATTTTATTGCTCCACAGTCCTATTTTTTGAACAACTGGTAACAGAGCGAAAGGTAACTCGCAGGAAAAGAGGGTTCATGGTTCGAGTGGGAGCAATGTCGGAAGATGGAAAGTTTAGGGTCGAGAAATTTAACGGCCAAAACTACCAGTTATGGAAGATGCAAATGGAAGATTATTTATATCAGAAGGATCTATTCCTACCATTGGGCGGAGTAGCAAAAAAGCCGACGACAATGAAGGATGAAGAATGGGAGATTCTTGACAGAAAGGCTCTAGGAATGATAGGGCTGAGCTTGGCAACGTCGATGGCTTTCAATATTTCGAAAGAAAAGACAACAAAGGATCTGATGGATGCATTGGCTAAACTGTATGAAAAACCCTCGGTGTCTAATAAGGTATTTCTAATGAAGATATTATTTAATATGAAGATGTCAGAAGGTGGGTCTGTTGTAGATCATTTAAATGAATTTAATACGGTTACTAATCAACTAAGTTCTGTAAAAGTGGACTTTGATGATGAGGTTAGGGCTCT